>PVJS01019317.1:0-33836 GCA_004027185.1 Glis glis | reverse complement strand
AAGAGGAGGAGGTGGAGGAGGAGGAGAAGGAGGAGGAGATGGCTGTGGGCTGGAGGGCCTAGACAGCTTTAGGATGGGGCCTGTCATCAGAAAGATGAGGCATGATTAGACAGCTGTGACTTTCAGCCCCCTGCGGGGAGGGAACAGAGCTCCATAAAAACCCTAATGACTTGGGTGAGGTTGCAGGCTGGTGAGCACATCCACGGGCCAAGAGGGTGGTGCACCCCGACTCCAGAAGCTCCGGTGCTCGGGATCCTTCTAGACTCAGCCTGTGCAGCTTTTCATCTGGCTGCGCCTTTGGATCCTTTATAACTAACAGGTAAATGAAAGTTAAGTGCTTCCCTGAGACCTGTGAGCCACCGAAGCACGTGATTGAACCTGAAGAGGGGGTTGTGGGAATCCCCGATTTAAAGCTGAGTTGGACAGAGTGTGGATAACCCGGGAGGGAACCCACCGCTTGAAGCTGGCTGAAGTAGGGCAGACTTATGGGACTGAGCCCTTAAACAGGTAGTGAGTGTCAGAATTGAATAAAATTGTAGGACACCCAGTTGGGGTCCGCAGAGAATCAGAGACTTGCTTTGTGTGAAAAAGCCCATACCTTAAGTATCAGAGATATTCTTATTTATTTATTTATTATTTTTATTTTTTAGTTTTTGGTACTGGGGGTTGAACCCAGGAGCATTCTACCTCTGAGCTACACCCCAGCCCGATTTTATTTTTTATTTTGAAACAGGTTCTCACTAAGTTGCAAAGGGCCTTGCTAAGTTGCTGAGGCTGGCCTTGCAGCTGTGATCCTCTTGTCTCAGCCTCCCAAGTACTGGGATTACAGGCGTGCACCACCTCGCCCAGCTGGTATCAGAGATATTCTGTAGGTAGAGAAACAGTTTTCTTTTAGTGGGCCTCTCTGAAAACCAGTCAGTACTGTCTGAGGTTCCACAGGCTCCTGGCCTGGGCTTTGGGCTATGGAAGACACAAAAGAACAGAAGTTATGGTCTTTATTTTGTGTGAGTGGTACCGAGGATTGAACCCAGAGATGTTCTACCTCTGAGCTACAACCCCAGTCCCCTCCCCGTTTTTTTTAAACAGGGTCTCACTAGGTTGCTGAGAGTCTCACTAAATTGCTGAGGCTGGTCTCAAACCTGTGATTCTTCTGTCTCAACCTCCCAAGTATTGGCATTACAGGCATGTGCCATCATGCCTGTCCACAGTCTTCATTTTAGAAAAAGATTTCCACCAGAGAGACAAAGCCCAAGTTAGAGCAACAGAAAACATTCCCCAAATAATGTACCTAGACAGGATTTCGGGGATTGAAATTTTATATTTCAAAAAAGCTATTTTGATTTGATATCACAAATAGGGCAAATATGAGAATGCTCTTTTTTCCCACACTGTGGCCCAGGACTGGCTTCATGGTTTCAGGGATTTCAGCCCACGGTGAGGCAGAACATCATGGCAGAGAGGGCACGTGGAACAGAGCTGCCGGCCTCCCTGCAGCTGGCAAACAAAGAGGGAGACAAGATATAGTCCCCATGGGCATTCCCCCAAACCCACTGCCTTCAACTATGCCCCCCTTCCACAGTTCCCACCACCTCCCAACAGTCCATTCAGCTAGGAACCCACCAGTGCATTGATCCACTGAGCCCTCAGAAGCCAGTCGCTTCCCCAAAGCCCCCCTCGGAACACTGCTGCACTGGGCCAGGCCGTCAGCACGGGAGCCTTGGGACCCTCCAGATCTGCACCACAGTGTGCTCCTAGGTCTTTATCTAGGTGAAATTAAAAAAAAAGGTTCATATAAATACCTGTGTAGGAATGTTTATAGCAGCTTTATTCATAAGCACCCCAAATGAGAAACAACCCAATGTTCTTTGACTATGAAAAAACACTGTTCTTCCCTGAAATGAAACACTCTGTGCATCCCTGCAATGAAATATACCCAGCAGTAGCAATTCATGACTACTGACACGCGCCACGGTGTGGGTGGATCCCAAGTACACTATTCTGGAGGTGGGGACATAGCTCAAGTGGCAGAGCACTTTCCTAGGATGCACAAGGTCCTGTGTTCAAGTCCCAGCACTAAAACTAATACAACAAACAAACAAACAAACAAAAAAACCCACAGGGAAACCAAGTACACTATGCTAAACAAAAGAAGCCAGGCTCAGAAGGCTTATCCTATATGACTCTATTTATATAACATCCGGAGACAGGCAAGACTTTAGGGTCAGATAACTGAGCAGGTTGCCAGGGGCTAGGAGAGGGGCAAGTGCTGACTAGGCAAGAGCCTGGGCAGTTCCCTGCAGTGATGGAATGTTCTACATCTTGATTGTGACAACGGTTATACAACTGTACATATTTCTCAAAACTCACAGAGCTATACACCAACAAGGGAGTTATACCTTAATGTTTTTAACAGCTTCTGCAAATTTACTAGCCAAATATAGGAACCCCCGTGATTTTGATGCATGTCAGAAATCCCCAGCAATGGGCCGTGGACTCTGAGGTAGGAAACTTAAGAGAGCAAAGGATTTTGCAGGTGGGGACCCTGGGAATTAAGCTGTGACCCTGCTGGGCGCTAAGAATGGAATCACTGGAGATGGTCCCAGAGAAGCTACTCCCAGAAAAGCAACCAGGGAAGGCCTGCAGGTGGATAGGGTTTGGGGGTACCTGGCCATGCACCCCGATGTGTTCCGGCCCCCACCCTCTGCCCACCAGCAAGAGCAGCTGCTAGAACCCTTCACCCTGCCCTGCCTTCACTGAGCAGATTTTATGTAGAAAGGATTGATTGGTGTTGACAGGGAGCTATTTACCTGTCTAATTAATTATGCCAACTAATTTTCAACTTAATTGCACTTCTCGGGTCACAGGGTAATGAGACTGTACAATTTTCTTGCTGCTGCAGGCCTTGATGGGGAAGCGGCAGGGAGAGGGTGGCAGCTGCTCCTGAGGTCAAGCAGGCACCCCATTCCTACAGGTCCTGGCCACGGCCCTCGGCCCCTGGCTGCCCCATGCACAAGCTCTGGGGTCGCACGGATGTCCCTCTAGCAGTGTGAGCTGGCCTCTTGCTTGGGAGCCCTTGGCTGTTTATTCTCCTACTGTGCATGGGTTTAGTCCCTCTAACTGGGACCGGAACTGGGGTGCCAAGAAACCAAAATGGGCCTCGCCTGCCCCCTACGCCCAGCCCAAATCGCTCATGGTCTAAAGGAGAGGATTCTCCCTTAAACTAGCAAGGACAGAACATGGTTCCAGGCAGGACCAAGGGCTGCGTGTGTGTGTACATGGTACTAGGGATTGAACCTAAGGACATTCTACCTCCAAGCTACACCCCAGCCTTTTTTGTTTTTTTTTGTTTTGTTTTGTTTTGTTTTGTTTTGAAACAGGTTGCTGGAAGTCTCGATTACATTGCTGAGGCTGGCCTCAAACCTGCAATCCTCCTGTCTCAACCTCCCAAGTACTGGGATTACAGGTGTGAGCCACCACACCCAGGCTAGAAGCAAGGGCTTCAAAGAAAAATCCAGTCCTGGCTCTGTGCTGGGCCCTTGAGGAATTTATATAATCTCCCTGTGCCTCAGTATCCTCAACTGTAAAAACTACTGGACTGAGGTAGGAGGCAGAGTAGATGTGACAGGACCATCCACTCCTGCGTCCTTGCTTCTGTCCCATCACCCTGTCACCTTATAGACTGTCCCCTATTCTGGGCTTGTCTGATTCTTTCCTCCTCATGGGATCGCCTAAAATAGTTTATTTATTTGTTTATCCATCTATTTATTTATTTTGTGGTATTAGGGATTGAACCCAGAGGCATTCTACCTCTGAGCCACACTTTTTTTGTTTTGTTTTGTTTTGAAACAGGGTGAGCTTGCAAAATTGCTGAGACTGGTCTTGAACGTAATCCTCCTGTCTCATGCGCCACTCCGCCCAGCCTAAAATACACTTTTTAAATCCAAAAGCTTATTGAAACACAGTACAAAAATGTCCTTCCTCTGATCCACTGAGAGGATGAAGGCACCATCACCCCGGAATGTTTTCTGTGTGTTTCCTGCAAGCCAGGACTCTCTCCCACGAACCACAACTCAGTCACTGAAATCCGGAAATCGGCAGTGATAAATTACCACCTTGAATCCTCAGGTCCTGTGCGAGTTTTGCCAACAGTCCCAATCTATCTTTGATAGCAAAAATAAATAAATAAATAAATAAATAAATCCAGTTCAGAATCTACACGTCACATTTAGTTAGCAGGACTCTCTGGTCTCCTTCAATATGGAACAGTCTGACTTCCCTGGACTTTCCTGGCTTTGATAGTTTTTGAGATGAGAGGCAGTTACTTTGTAGAATGTTCCCCCTCCCCAATTTGGCTTTGTCTGATATTTCCTCATAATTCAGGTCAGGTCGTGCATCTTTGCTGGGAATGTCAGGGAAGGGAGTGTGTGATCTCATTTCATTCTATCCGGTGGCTCGAGATTTCAGTTAGTCCCATGATGGCTGAGAATCACCTTGACCGACTGATTAGGAGAGGTTCTGAGAAGCCGCTCCATCAGAAAGTTTCTTGCTCCACCTTTGTAATTACTAAGTATTTCATGGGAAGTTTATCTAAAACTATTCAAATATTCCATTCCCCCTGAAACTTTCAAGATGTGTATTTCTTTGTGTCAGCATAGACTCATGGTTTCCTACTTTACTTAATGCATTATAATCCTTTTATCCTATTATTTTTTTGATGCACGAATTATTCCAGGTTTGGCAGCTTGGAGCCTTTTGAAGTCGGCTTCTGTGTCTTTTTGACATGTCCTCATCATTCTTTGGGCTCTTTCTTATTTTCTGGCACAAAATGTTCCAGGATCAGTGTGTACTCTCCCTGCCCCAGATGTGAAAGCAGCCATTTCTCCAAGAAGCCCTGAACACCAGGTGTGCACCTGGCTGTTGGAGCATCACTACCAGTAGACAGAACTAGCAATATACGCATTTGTAGAACATGCTTACACTTTATAGCATATATTTCATATATTTGCTATTATATTTATTTATTATTTCTATGTTATATATTGGAATATATTTTTAACTTCTAAATTTATCTATTTATATTGAAAATGATGAGTTCAAATCAGTGCCTATCTCTCATTCATATTCAACACTAACCAGTCCGTTTCGGTTTCTGCTCTTTCTGCATTTGAATGTCCCTGTTCTGACAGTAGGAAACCCCATTTCCATTATCCTTCATACATTTTCTTATTTGATCAGTGCCCCATGTGCCATCTTGCCTGCCTCCTCTCCCAGCTCGAGTTCTTATATTATTTTTATTATTATTTCTTTTTTTGCGGTACTGGGAATTGAACCCAGGAGCATTGTACCACGGAGCGACACCCCCAGCCCTATTTTTTATTCTTTATTTTGAAACAGGGTCTCATTAAGTTGTGGCCTCATTAAGGAGGGCCTCACTAAGTAGCTGAGGCTGTCTGTGAACCTGCGATCCTCCTGTCTCAGCCTCCCAAGTACTGGGATTACAAGCGTGTGCCACCATACCTGGCCCAGCTCAAGTTCTGGCACCCCGTTTTCAGGCCATCCCCTCCCTGCATGGACGCCCTCCTTGCCCTGCTTAGATTCCAACTGTCCCCTTTAAGATACCTCCACACCCCTTCACTTCCCTGCACCTCCTGCCCCTCGGGCTCCAACACCTGTTCTGGGCCACTGGAGCCCCGTCCCCACCCTGACACCCGCCAGCTTTAGGACTCACTTACTCAGCAAGAAAAGGGAGGGGAGGTGCAGAAAGGGGAAGATGTACGTTTTTTTTAATGATATGCAAAATACATTCCTGAGAAATGCTAAACAAAAGAGGAGGCAGATCTAAGATTGCGAGCAGGGAGTGTAGCTCAGCGGCAGAGCACTTGCCTAGCATCCACGAGGCCCTAGGTTGGGTGCCCAGCACTGCAGTAAATAAATAAATATGTAAAATTGCATATGCAGTCTCACATCAAGGATGTCACAAGCTCAGAAGAAATACTGGCACTCACTCAGCCAGACCCTCGCCCTCAGACCCCCTGTTCTTCATGGTTACCTGTGCCCGCTGTCCATCATCCATGAGACAGAAATGGTAAGAGCACTTTTCAGAGGACGTGGCACCGGATTGAATGAGTTATCGTGTGTGAAGAACTTCCAATGGCGCCTAGACCACACGCCACCTTCTGTAAATGTCAGCTGGGGAAAGTGCAGCTCAGCGGGGTTCAAGTCACCTACAAGGTCACATAGCAGCATAGGCACAGTCCGAGCCCGTTTGTACCTCATGCCAAAGTTCATGTGAGTTTTTTGTCATTATCAGGAGATATGGGGATAAAGAAAACACAACTCGACAGACCAGAACGGGCTTTTTAATTGAGGTAAAGCCTGGGAGGGGAAAGAGAGCCCACAAGAGTCAGGAGTCCGTTTCCTTACAGACTAGGGGCTTTTATGGGGCATTAGGAGGGAGGGAGAGCAAAGCAGTCGTGTATTTCTCCAATTGGTAAGCTTGACACCTGGCCAGAGCAGGTAAATTTATGGGGCTGGGGACAGGAGGATGGTTACTGGCATTTTTCTTTACTTTTTCCTGGAGTCCTTTGTTCTCGGCCTCCTCGGGCCAGGCCTCACAGTCAGACCTCACAGTGTCCACATTTGTTACCTTGCTCAAGGAGTTAAAAGCAGGGGGGATGAGGCAGTATACCCATGGCTACTACAACACCGACCAAGACAAATTTTCAAAGCGCCTTTCAGGCTCAGAGGAGGAGCAATTACAGCTGCTTAGGAATTGTCAAGAAAAGATACCCAGTGTGGGTGGGATTGGAGATAGGCCACAGATGCTGAGAAAAGTTGAATACAATGGGGTGGTGGCTGGGTGCAGTGGTGCAAGCCTGTAATCCCAGTACTTGGGAGGCTGAGACAGGAGGATCACAGGTCTGAGGCCAGTCTTGGCAACTTAGTGAAACCTGTTTCAAAACAAAAAGGGTTGGGGGTGTAGCTCAGAGGTAGGTGGCAGGGACTGCAGCTCCCACGTGCCAGTCATCGCTGGGCGAGGGTCGATCATCCACTAGGGCCTGGCCTAGACCCCCGCTCCTCAGCCTCAGTGTGATCCGCATTCTGGGCCCGTTAGTTTTCTATTGTTGGGAGCTGTCCTGTGCATCATAAGATGCAGCAACATTCTGGCTTATCCCCACTAATACAACACCCCCCCCCAGTAACGACAACCAAAAATGTCTACTGACCTTGTCAGATGTCCCCTGGGTGCAGGGCCCAAATCTCCCTCAGTCAAGAGGCATTGCCCTAGACCAATGGGGTTCTCAGGAAGCCCCACCCCACGCAGTCGCTCAGAGGCGCCCAGCTGCACTCTCTTTCATTTGTTGTTGGATGGCCTCATGAGCAGGAGACAATCATTCCTCAGATGGCCACAGGAAGGAGGAAGGGACACAAAGTCCTCATCGTCACAGTGCCTATAACTGAGGGCTCCTTCAATGAGGATTCCTCGGGGCGTGAACGTGAGGCTCTGCAGCCGGCCAGACTTCCTGGTTCAGAAGTGCAATCCCAGGTGAGGACGTTGATCACACCAGCAGACCCAGAGAGAATGATGACTCTCACAGAGCTGGGCTGCAGAGGAGGGATGAGGACCTCAGCTGATGACAGGCACTGGCCAGCAGGTGACTTTGACAACGGTCATCTCTTTCTGGGCTACAGCTTCCTCATCAGTAAACTCAGGGCTTGTAGGTTCCAGGTAAGGACTTCTCTTTGATCCCTATGAAGTGCAGGGAGGGGATAGTTTCCAGCTGACTGAGAAAGAGTTCTGTGATCAACTAGCAATGTCTGCCAGGGGTGCAGGGATGGGGCGGTGAGTGCTAGCACCACGTGTTTTCTGACTTCTAAATAATCCTAGAAATCTCTGGGATCTCTAGGAGGGCCAGGAGCTGGGGAAAAGAGAAGCTAGGCTCTGAAGGGACAAGTTCCACTCAGATTCTTTTTATTTTTTTTAAGAGCTGTTCTGTGAGAGGACATGGAAACAATGGTCCCTATAGGCCAGAAAGACCCCCCTTTGTTTCAGAAAATCCTCAATCAATCATTTATTCACATAACAAAGAAAATTGGGGCCAGGTGAGAGGAATACCTATCCACTTCTTTTCTTTCTCTCCTCTACACACATTCTAGATTCTCTGAGAATAGAAAGAGATTTAAATAAGCATGCTCACTGCTGTGACCCAAAAAAACTGACCACCACAACATTTGTTTGCTCACAGTTCTGAAGATTTCAGGGGTTCAGTCCATGTTAGGCCAGGTAAAGTCTGTGGAGCTCAGGGCATGGCGTGGGGAACAGAGAGTGTGCAAGGGCTCTGCTCTCACATCACAGAGGCCAGAGGCAGAGAGAGATAGTGAAAGGAGTTCATGAACATATCTATAGTCCCATAACCACCTGTTATGGTTAGGTATAGATTGTCCCCTGAAGAGCTCGTGTATTAATGTTCAGGATTGATATAATTAAGTCATGATGGTTATAATCTCATCAGTGGATGAGCCCATTGTAATGGGTTTACTGGGTGGTAACCTAGGCTGGTGGGGTGTGGCTGGGGAAGGTGGGTCCCTGGGGGTGTGGCCTTAGAGACTGTGCTTTTGTCTTTGAATCCCCTTGCTTGTTTGCACTCTCTTGTGTCCAGATTCTGTGATGTGAGAGCAGAGCCTTGCTCTCTCCCCCACTATGCTGCCCGCCGCCATGACCTGATTTCCACAGATCAACCTGACAGACTGAACTCTGGAATCTCAAAAAAAAAAAAAACTGTGAGCAAATAAATCTTCCTTCCTCTAAGTTGTGTGGTCAATTATTTTGGATTAGAGCAATGAGAATATTGACCAAGACAGTCTCCAAGGCCTGTGACCCACCCTCTCTAGTCATGCTCTACCTGCTTAGGTTACCACCCAATAATCCATACAATGATGAGATTAGAGCTGTCATGATTCAATTAAACTTCTGAACATCAATACACGAGCCTTTCAGGGGACATCTGTATCCTAACAGAAGTGAAGGTGGCAGGGAAGGGGCAAGTGTAGCCTCCCACAGGGGAAGTACATGGGCTTTGATTTCTGGTGCCAGGGCTATGCCATTGAAGAGTTGTGTGCTCTTAGGCAAGTTGCTCAACCTCTCTGCTCCTTGGTTTCCTTTTTTCTGAAATGGAGCAAATAATCCATCTCTCCCTCAGTACAGAGAGCCAGCATGCAGCAAGTCCTCAATGATGGCCAAGTAGGGTAAAGGTCAGGCTGCCGTGTTCATATAGGGACATTCTGTTCAGGGTCTGGAGCTCTAGGCTCAGGATGTGGTACTTAACTTGCAGGCAACAGAGAGTCATGAACAGTTTTTTAATCATGGCATGAACTGGAACAAATCCTGTGGTTCATTACCTATTGCCCAGGTCTGTTTCACTGGATAGAATCAGAGAATGACTGAAGAGGTCGTGGACTAGACCAGGGAGGAGGGAGGATGGGAGGAGGCGGTGGAAGGTGAGATCAAGTCAATCTCTATGAGCAAGAGCAGGCAGAAGACGGAAGCGGGGCAGAGAGCCAAGGAGGAGCGGGGAGAGGACAACTGGGTTTGTCCTCCTCCAGGCTGTAGGGACTGGAGGGAGGAGAGAGCGTGGAACAAAGGGAGGGTTGTCTGAGATAGTGAACTGGATCCTTTCCATGTTTCTCAAAAGAGGAAAGCAAATTCCTTTTAAATTACTTTTCTTGGGAAGGAATAGACCAAATAATGTGATATGCATGTATGAATGTATCACTATGAATCTCACTACCATGTACAATCACAAAGTGCCAACTTTTTAAAAACCTAAAACAAATTAAAAATTAATAAGCCACTTTTCTCTTGTCTGATTGCACTTTAAACAACACTGCTGTTCTACTGAACTAAGCCAGATAGGCCACAGCTTTATAGGATTACAGGTGCCTAGAGCTGTTTTCCTCCAAAGAGGAGCTATGCCCCAGAGAGACATCCACTCTTACCACAGGCAGGCTCTTTGGAGAACACACAAACCTAGTTTTCTTAGCAGGCATTGTCAGGACCTTGTTTTTATCCCTCTAGTCCTCTCCACTCCCACTGTGGTCTCTTCCTGCAAGCCCTTCTTCATAGCACTCATTCACCCCGCCTCTTCAGGCTTGCTCTGGCTCCCGCACCAGATCCAGCTCCAGGGCTGCAGGGTGATCTAGCAGGCAGGCCAGAGTGCTGGGAATTATGTGGCCCAGAGCAGCTTCCACCAGTGATAAATGGGGGTGGGGAGCATGCTCACCCTTTGGGTAGGGAATCTCTGAGATGTGTTCCACCCCATTAGCCAGAGGTTCCAAGGATTGAGCCCCGGATGTCCCCACATGTGTCTGTGGACCCCGATGGCCACAACACGACCTACTCAGCACCCTGCCCTGGGCCAGCTCCCCCCCTCCTGGTCCCGCACTTGCCACACCCCCTCAGTGCTTCTTGGAATCCCTGTCCCAGGTACTTGTGTTCCAATCCCAGGCTCAGCCTGTTTCCACAGAACCCAATCCAATACCACCGGATTCCAGATTTTCTGTTCCCTTGTCAGGCCCTGACCTGATCAGGAAAGAAAATATGGTTATTTCCTTTATAACTGAGTTCCTGTAATTCATTAGCACGCACTACCTCCTCCTCCACCAGCCCCAAGAGGATCCCCTGGGTGCCTGGCCAGGACATACCCCGTGACTCTTCTCGGAACCGTATTCCAAGCAGCCACTTCCAGTGGGTCACCTTTGGCTCATGACCTGGACCCCTTAGCAGACTGCAAACAGGACAATGGTGACCCCAATGCAGAGACAGGAGGGACGCTCTTCCACAGGCGGGGAGGGTGGCCCTGGGTGTTATAAGGGATGGGGCACCTGGGGGACAATTCTCCCTGGCCTGCAGCCCCTTTCCTCCTCCCAGGGCTCATCACAGCTCCAATATCCTTCCCCCAGGGAAATTCTTGCCTCTGCAGTTAATCAGCCGCAGAAGGAGGACAGAGCCAGGGGCCCTCCTCTTTGGGGCCCAGGCATGACAAGGGCTTGTGGTGCTGGGGGTGGCTCCCTGCTCTGTGACAAAGGTCTTGAGGCTCAGGCTCGGGAGTTGTGCAACCCAGCGGGAAAGCCGGCTGGGCCTGCGGCTGGAGGAGAGGAAATATCCCATGGCTGACTGTGGCAAGGCGGGACGAGCCCCGTGGCCGGCGGGCAGGGCGGTGTCCCTCAGAGATAAGCCAATCCCTCTGCTGCAGGTGAGGATCCCCGAGAAGCATTGTTTGGAACAGTGGTAAGTCACTCCTCTCCGGGAGCAGGAGAGGTAGCAGGTACGCTGCACCAGTCCCAGGAGCAGTTGGCTTCCCAGGGCTGCCAGGAGCCCCTCTCCTCTGTGGCGAGGTCTGTGTGCTCCCTACATCTAGAAAAGCTTCATTGCTGGCCTCTCCCTCCACAACCGAGGAACAGGACAACATGAGCCGCTCGAGGCACGTGGGCAAGATCCGGAAACGTCTGGAAGATGTCAAGAGCCAGTGGGTCCGGCCAGCCAGGGCTGACTTCAGCGACAATGAGAGTGCGCGGGTGGCCACAGATGCTCTCTTGGATGGGGGTCCTGAGGCTTACTGGCGGGCGCTCAGCCAGGAAGGGGAGGTGGACTTCCTTTCTTCAGTGGAAGCCCAGTACATCCAGACCCAGGCCAAGGAATGCCCCAGTGCCCTGGATGCTGCAGGAGGGGCCGAGGCAGGCCCCAAGGGACTCGACGCCTGCTCCCTGCAGTCAGGAACCTACTTCCCTGTGGCCTCGGAGGGCAGCGAGCCAGCCCTGCTGCATACCTGGGCCTCGGCCGAGAAGCCCTACCTGAAGGAAAAGTCCAGCGCCACAGTGTACTTCCAGACAGACAAGCACAACAACATCAGAGACCTCATCCGCCGCTGTATCACCCGGACCAGCCAGGTAGTGATGGTGGAGCCCATGTCTCCCTGGCCATGGTGGGGAGGAATGGGGCAGGGAAAGGGGGCGCGTCCTGCTGGCCGGGACAGAGTCCAGGTGATTGGGGCTTAGAATGGAGTCTGGGCATTTCCCCCTGCCTGACCCTGGATGGCTGACCTCTTGATCCAGCTGTCACCACCTGGGTACAGGCCAACACCATTCATCCCTGGGACTCTGCAACTGCTTCCTTCCTACCTGGCTGTTCCCTTCCATCTGGATCCCAAACCACCCGGTCTCCACGCTGCAGCAGAGCCCTCTTCCCATACTACAAATCTAGTTTGGTCCCTTCCCTGCGGAGAGCCTTCCATGCCTCTCTGATGTTAATGGTGGGAAGAGGAGACGCCTGCACAGGGCTCCCAGCCCCTCCAGCTCCTCTCCATGGCCCCCTGCTCAGTACTGAGCGCCCTGCTGACTCCAGTCTACACCCGCCCCGCTCCGGCTTCAGGTCTTTGCACGTTTTCTTCCTCCCCTGGCGCCCCTCGCCTTCTCTGCTTTTCACCCAACTCCTGCTGCTCCTTCCCAGGGAAGACTTGTCTGAACCCCCAGGCTGTGTTAGTTAGGCGCCCACTTCTGCTTCCACAAGAAGGGGACCACTCCACGGAGGCCCTTTGTCCTCTCAGACTCTGCTTAGACGTGTCTGCCCACAGGGGATGTTATGGTACCTGGATCCGGCCCATGGTCAGGCAGAAGAAGGGTCAGCCACAGAAGTTTCCCCTACCTCCATAGTTTAATGAGATTGTAGAAGAGGAAAAGTCCTTTGAGACCAGAGCAGGGCTGATGGGATTTCAGGCACCATGACAGCTTGGGTTTGGGATCCTCCAGTGTCCCCGTCGACTCAGGCACTGGGTGGCTGCCTCTGTCAGCTGGAGAATGGGTGGAGGAACTTGAAATCCAAGGTCTCATCTTACCCAGGTAC
Organism: Glis glis; assembly: GCA_004027185.1. Classification (NCBI taxonomy): domain Eukaryota; kingdom Metazoa; phylum Chordata; class Mammalia; order Rodentia; family Gliridae; genus Glis; species Glis glis. The sequence goes on along the minus strand of PVJS01019317.1, from coordinate 20,938 downwards.
ACAAAATGACCAGGGCTATGGATGCCTACCTCTAGCTCCCAGAGTGGCAGAGGGGCAGGGGCAGGAATCTGTAAAGCTCTCCAGATGTGTCATCTGTCTCTCTTTTGGTCACTGGAATTATTTAGGTCCGTCCAAAAGAACTCAGAAAGGTGCATGCTGATAGTTAAGCTCATGTTCTGAGAAGGTTCCAGTCTCAGGCCTGAATCCCCTCCCAGGGTTAATACTGCTTGAAATCCTAAGGTTCTAGAAAAAGTCACCGAGGGTGGGAGGCCGCAGGTAGAGGGGGCGGAGGGAGTGGAGTTCTGGAAAGCTCGGTGGAAGGTGGGGTGGGACAGCTTCATGTCGTGGGGCTGCTTCGGAGCAGTGTTTCCGTGACAGGGCGTTGACAGATGGGCCTGGGCAGGCATCCAGGAGCCCGGGCTGCCTGGGGCTGCCTGCGCCACCGCTGAGTCCCTCGGCCTCCCAGGTCTCAGCTCCCATGCTGGACTGAAGTCCCTCTGGCTCCAGACGCCCTGTCTCTGGTCTTTCTGTGTGACATCCAGTCCTGTCCCGCCGTGTGGGACCGGTGTGCTGGGCAGTGCTCAGCCACAGCAGCAGCTCCAGGGTGAGCGAGACTCCCTAGGGAGAGGCCAGTTAGGACTTGTGAAACAACCAGCTGAGTCCCTCTCCTTCCCCTGTCACAGCAGGCAAGGCGTCCCCCTCGGCCTCTGTGGCCCCAAGGCCTATTGGTAACCTTCCGTTTTGTTTTGATACTGGGGATGGAACCCAGAGGCTTTCTACCTCCAAGCTTCACCCCCCAGCCCTATTTTATTTCTTATTTGGAAACAGGGTCTCACTAGGCTGCTGAAAGCCTCCACACCTGGCTTGTGTCCTTTTGTACAACACAGTATGTTATGAATTTAAGGCCACACTTACCAATCTGAAGGTTTCACTTAAAAATAAGAATTTCCAGCTCCTCTCAGCAGGTAGGAAGGCCTGGCTCCGCTGGTGCTGAGTTGCGGCCCACTCTTTGGGTGGGTTCCCTTTACTGCAGTCCCCACTGCTCCCTGTTGTCTTGAGCCCCTGAGCGCTTCACCCATTTTATTGCCGGCCAGGCCCCTACAGGGTGGGTTTGTGATATTCCTCTCGCTCACTCACACCTGCGAGGGCACAGGGATGACCTGCTCCCACAGAGATGGCAGCAGGGCTGGGTCCCCAGCCACAGGCTGTCCTCAGAAGTAGGGGAGAGAAGAGGGAGGACAGCAGGAGGAAGAGCAGGTTTGAACTCTCCCTCTCCTACGGCCTCAGCCCCTGAGAGGGGGAGAGGGGAGGAAAGCCAAGGAGCCAGCCCGCTGGGTGTTGTCTAGAACAGTCTCCACTCCCTAAGAAGTGGGAAGCCCCCTTCAGGGTCCAGGATGGTGGAGTGGAACCAGAGGTCTCCCTGCCTCTGGGGAAGGCCTGCCAACAGCCCCTAGAGCAGAGAGCCCTGGGCCCCCTAGAGCCTGGGAGCCGAGCAGAGGGAGCTAGGGCAGCTTCCCCAGCAGGTGGCCTCTGAACCATATCAAAGGCCAAGGAGGAGTTTGCCAGGCAGAGAAGGGAGAGGATTTCCAGGCCTGGGCAGGGTCAAATGCAAAGGTCATGGGGGTACAAGAAGCTCGAGGGCCCTGGACGTGGGGAGACACTGTCACCCACCTGATGGGGCCAGAGCTCGGGGATGCGGATGTCAAGGGGTGTTGAAGGGTGAGGACAGAGAAGGAGGCTGGCGGGCCAGCTGTGATGTGTGTTCTCCACCAGACTGTTGTAGAAACTCTGGAATAACAGACCCAAAGCCAAGTGGGGTGAAAGAAGAAAAAGGTTTATTACGCCGGCGGGCTCAGAGCTGGGAATCGCTTCCCAGAAATATGGCTCCAGCCCTGAGTTGTATGTGAACCATTGTTTTATAGATTTGTGACAAAGGATGGAAACAGGCAGGAGGGCTTACAGAGGTTGGAACATGACAGTCAGTGACTGAAGGTCACTCCTACGTGGTGACAGTGACATACGTGTTTTAAGAACAGCCGGGGTGGGTCAAGGAGGCCAAGGAAGGAAAAAGGAAGCTTTTCCTGCTCCCTCCCCAGGCTGGTGCCTTGTGAATACAGGGAAAGCCTCTCCCGCAGGGGGCTTGGAGACCTCGGGCTGCAGGGGTCCCTCCCACAATGTAAAAATCATTTGCAAACTTTCAGTATTAAAGGGACCGGAGGGAAGTGGCACAGCTTGGTCCAAGCCTGAGAGCCCTGCTATGTGCCTGTTAGATGTAATAAAGTTTCTTTCCCTCTTTAACTACCTGGGGTGTCAGCCACTGCTTAGAGAAAGGCCTGCATATCCGCCTCCGAAGCTTCCTTTTGCCCCTGAAGTCAGACTATGGGGACACCCTCTTGTAACACCGAGGAAAGGACTAAATCTCAGCCTTCCAATTTAGTACTTTTTCTGTTCTACCACAGGACCAGAGTAGGAAGCGGAGCTCTAAGGGTAGGCAGGAGTCCCTGCTGGTCCCAGAGGCCATGCGCAGGTTCCATGAGGACTTCCACCCAGACAACACATCTCAGCAGACTGATGCAAGACATACAAGAAGCCATAGTCTAGAAATGTAAAATAAGGGGGGTAGGGTGTAGTTCAGTGGTAGAGTGCCTGCTTAGCATGCCTGAGGTCCTGGGTTTGATACCCAGTACCACACACACACACACACACACACACACACACACACACACACACGGAAAACAAGAACTGGCTTGGTGGCACATGCCTATAATCTCAGCATTTGGGAGGCTGAGACAGGAGAATCACAGGTTCAAGGCCAGCCTCAGCAATTTAGCAAGACCTCAGCAACTTAGTGAAACCCAGTTTCAAAATAAAAAATAAAAACGGGCACAGTGGTGCACTCCTGTATTCCCAGTACTTGGGAGGCTGACAGGAGGATCGCAGGTTTGCAGCCAGACTCAGCAACTTAGCGAGGCTTTCTGCGACTTAGTGAGACCCTGTTTCAAAATTAAAAAATAGAATTGGAGCCGGGCGTGGTGGCGCACTCTTGTAATCCCAGTACTTGGGAGGCTGAGACCAGAGGATCCGGGTTCACAGCCAGCTCAGCTACTTAGTGAGGCCCTCCGCAACTTCATGAGACCCGGTTTCAAAATAAAGTATAAAAAATAGGGCCGGGGGTGTAGCTCGGAGGTAAAATGCCCCTGGGTTCAATCCCTGGTACCACCAAAAAAAAAAAAATAGAATTGGGCTGGGGTGTAGCTCAGGTAGAACACCCAGTTCAATTCCCAGTACCACAAAAATAAGTAAACAAACAAACAAACAAAATAAATAAAATAGGACTGGGGGTGTAGCTCAGTGGTAGAAACCCCCTGGTTTCAATCCCCAGTGTCACACACACATACACAAATGTAAAACAAGGCCACCCTACTCACTATCAACCACATTCTAGCCATGTGGCTTTGGAAAGTTATGTGTACCCCTGGCTCCCACCTGGGAAGCCAGGCAAGGTGGTGCAAACCTGTATTCCCAGTACTTGGGAGGCTGAGACAGGAGGATCGCAGGTTTGCAGTCAGCCTCAGCAACGTAGCAAGGCTTTCTGCAACTTAATGAGACCCTGTTTCAAAATAAAAAACAAATAGAATTGGGCTGGGGTGTAGCTCAGAGGTAGAACACTGAGTTCAATTCCCAGTACCACAAAAATAAGTAAACAAAAAAGCAAACAAAATAAATAAAATAGGGTTGGGGGTGTATATGTGTACCCCTGGCTCCCACCTAGGAAGCTGGGTATTGGTGTAGAATTACACGAGACAGACCTATGGCTGATAGGAGGTGCTCAGCAAACCCTTGCTGTTATTACTTATCAGTCAAAATCGAGATTAAAAAAAGGAAAACATTAGAATAGAGAAGAGAAGGAGGAAAAGTAGGAGCACAGAATGGGGGTCGGGGTCTCGAGTCCCCCATGCCTATCCTCAACAGGTGGTTAGCCCACCACGACCTAATTTCCATTTCCTTCCCATCCCCGCCTTCCCACAGCAACAGGATTTCCAGCCCATGAGGAGCTCCCAGGGAGTGGGATTCACTCCCGCATGACAGGATGCATGTGTGCTATCTCAGCAGACCAGCAACCTCCTGCCTGGGCCCCTCCATCCCTCAGTAGCTGTGGATTGCTGGAGCTGGCCTACCAGGCTCTGCTTCCAAACCTCCTTTCTTTTTGGGAAGGTGTCATATACCTCACCCTGGTGCGAGTCCCTCTGATTGGCCCGAATGGGAACCCAGCCCTCCCAACTATGGAGCTAATGTTCTGTTATTGTGCAGTGTTTTCTAGGCAAAGAAACTGAGACCCAGAGAGGCCAAGTCAGGTCACTCAGCTAGTTTTCAGCAGCTCCCTGTCTGGAGCCAAAGTTTCCTAACTCCTAATAGATGTCTGTTCCTCTGGATTATGGCTGACCCCTCTGTATTCGTTTCCTGGGGCTACTGTAACACATTGCCACCCATCTGGTGGCTGACAACAACAGAAATGTATTTGCTCACAGTTCTAGAAACCAGAAGTCCACAGGCAAGGTGCCGCCTGGGCCGTGCTCCTTCCAGAGGCCCAGGACCCTCGCCTCTCCCAGGCACTTCTTGGCTTGAGGCTGCCCAGCCCATCTCCACCTCTGTCTCCACATGGCCTCCCCTTCTTCTCCTGTGTCTCTCTTCTTCTGCTATCTCTTAAGAGGACACTTGTCACTGGGTTTAGGGCCCCTGAGGAATTCAGGATGATCTATCTCCCCTTAAGATCCTTGGTGAAACTACATCTACAAAGACCCTTTCCCAAATAAGGCCACATTCCCAGGTTCTGGGGATTAGGAGGTGGACGTATCTTTTGGGGGAACCACAATTCAACCCACTATACCCTCTAAGGTGGCACCCCCATCCACGGGACTGAAGAAAAGTGGTTCAAACCAGTTATTGGCCTCAAATTAATCCAGCCAGAAGACGATCTCATCAGGAAGATAAGCCTAAAAAAAGAATAAATCATCCGGGCGTGGCACACACTTGTAATCCCAGTACTTGGGAGACTGAGACAGGAGGATCACTGGTTCGAGGACAGACTCAGCAAGTAGTAAGACTCTCATCAACCTAGAGAGACCCTGATTCAAAATGAAAAATAAAATAAAATAGGGCTGGGGGTGTAGCTCGGAGGTAGAATGTCCCCAGGTTCAATCCCCAGTACAATTAATAATAATAATAATAATAATAATAAATAATAATAAGCCTAGACATTGCACACCTGTATTTCTGAACACCCCTTAAATCAGGACACCGGGCAATTTCCACACTACCTGTTCCATCAGACACCTGCTCACCAAGGTGGTCCAGGGAAATGAGTTCTCACTGACACAGAACTGGAAGGACTTACTGAGCTGTCAGGGAGAGGGGTTGTTTCTTTTGTCAACGACTTGGAAGAGGAGGCAGTTCTCTTTCAGCAAAGAGAAAAGGCCCTGGCCATCTTTAGTACCATACGTTTAAATGTACGCAGACATTTAACCAGGTGATAACAGGGCCGTGGTTCTAATGGATCATGGGCCTCATCAGAACTCTTCTGACTTCCTGCCCAACAGCCCCCTCCCCGGCCAGACACCCACAGCCACTGAGCGGAAAATCAGTTCCATGATTTTCTCTCCTTGGCCTAACAATGAGATGCTCTCTCGCCTTGCAACTTCCCAGATGTTGGTAGTTAATAATAGGTAATGTCAGCCAGGTGTGGTGGTGCATGCCTATAATCCCAGTACTTGGGAGGCTGAGACAGGAGGACAGTGGGTTCCAAGCCAAACTTCGTCAACAATTTAGTGAGACCCTCAGAAACTTAGCGAGACCCTGTTTCAACTTTTCAAACTTTGTGTGTGTGTGTGTGTATGGTGCTAGGGATTGAATTCAGGGGCATTCTAACTCTGAGCTACATTACTAGCCCTATTTTTTTTTCTTGTGGTATTGGGGATTGAACCCAGGGGCATTCTACCTCTAAGCTACACACCTAGCCCTATTTTATTTATTTATTTATTTTTGAAACAGGGTCTCACTAAGTTGATGAGAGTCTCATTACTTGCTGAGGCTGCCCTCAAACCTGTGATCCTCCTGTCTTAGCCTCCCAAGTACTAGGATTACAGGCATGCGCCACCACGCCCAGCTTATTTTTTATTTGGAAGCAGTGTCTCAGTAGGTTGCCCAGAGCCTCGCAAAATTGCTGAGGCTAGCTTCGAACCTGTGATCCTGTCTCAGCCTCCCAAGTACTGAAATTATAGGCATGTGCCTATTATTTAAAAAAAATTAAAGGGCTGGGGTGTAGCTCAGAGGTAGAATGCCTCTGGGTTCCATCCCCAGTACGAAGAAAAAAAAGTAGTGTCATTATTAGAAAGATGGTGGAACATTTTTATTATTAAAGTTAATGTTGAAGAAAGAGAATCTACATAGTCCCCCTCCCAACATGGCTGCTGGTTGGGTATGTGGGCTCATCTATCTGCAAAGTGTCACTCACTGGCAATCACAGGTGACCATTTTGTGATGTATCTTCTTTTGTCACTTAATTGTTAGCACACATTCGTTGAGCGCTTATTATTCTGTGTTTTACTCTAGACCATAAACGTTTCACTGTGTCTTATAGCTCCTACGTAACTGCTGTAACTATCTCTTTTTTCCTTTCTTTTTTTTTTTTTAAACTGGGGATTGAACCCAGGGGCGTCCTACCTCCAAGTGATATCCCCAGCCCTTTTTATTTTTATTTTGAAACAGGGTCTAGCTAAGTTGCTGAGTGCCTTGCTAAGTTGCTGAGGCTGGTCTCAAATCTGTGATTCTCTTCTCTCAGTACTGGGATTACAGGTGTGCGCCACCGCGCCCAGCTGTAACTATCATTTTTAAAGGTTGCCTAATAAATCTGACTGTCAATGTACTACAATTTAGGTTTCAGAAAGGGCTCTTGATTAGGCAACAGAAAATAAACCCAAATAGGCTTTAGAAGAAGAACATTCATTAACATCCATGGTGGAAAGGTTGAGGGTAGAATTGGCTTCAGGTATGACTGGAACCAGGTGTTCCAATGATGCTGCTGGGACTCTGTCCCCACCTTCTGACCCTGCTTTCTCCAGAGCCGGCTTCATTTTCAGGAGGCTCTCCCCAATGGGTAGCAAGATGGATGCCAGTAGTTGTGGCTCATAAACCACCAGCTAAGCAGGTAGAAAGAACACCTCCTTTTCCCAAGAGTCCCAGCAAAAGTCCTGGGCTGATTCTCATTAGAATAATATAGATCATGTGACCACTCCTGGACCAATCTCTGTAGCCAGCAGAGGATTCAGTGCTCCCATTGGTAGAGCCTTGGTCATATGCCCTCACCATGCCCAATCAGGGGATGGCAGTAGACCCATCCAGATCTTGCAGATTGGGAAGGAGAGGTGATTTCTTAAAGTCAGATTGGGGTGAGTTTGGCAGAAGAAGGAGGAGTGAAAATTGGCAAGATTACTGCCATCTCTCCCCTGCGCCGATATCTAGCCTTCCCTCCACATGTTTCTGCTATGACAGGTGAAACCGTGGCTGAGGGTGGAGGGCTCCTCTCCATCCCACTGGGGAAGCTCCCTCTGGTCTAGCTGTGGCACATGCCTGTAACCCCAATACTTGGGAGACTGAGACAGGAGGATTGTAGCTTCATGGTCAGCCTCAGTAACTTAGGAAGGCTCTCAGCAACTTAGTGAGACCCTGTTTCAAAATAAAAAATAAAATAGAAGCCGTGTGTGGTGGCGCACACTTGTAATCCCAGTACTTGGGAGGCTGAGACTGGAGGATTGTAGGTGTGCAGCCAGCCTCAGCTACTTAGTGAGGCCCTCTGCAACTTAGTGAGACCCTATTTCAAAATAAGGAATAAAAAATAGGGCTGGGGGTGTAGCTCAGAGGTAGAATGCCCCTGGGTTCAATCCCCAGTACCTCAAAATAAATAAGTAAATAATTAATTAATTAATTAATTAAAAATAATAAAATAAAATAATCTGGGAGTATAGCTCAGAGGTAGAATGCCCCCAGTACTGCACACACACACACACACACACACACACACACACACACACACAGATACAAAAAGTGCCTCCACATGGGATTTTGTTGGATGCAAGAACTCCATGGCTTCTAGCATGCCTTCTAGCTCCAAATGGCTGAGAACCATGACATTTAATTTATTTCTCTCCTCTGAACCTGCCCAGATGCTACACTTACTCTCTCGCCCCCTGCTCTCCCCTTTTATCCTTCCTCCTGTTCCCCCTTTATATTCCCAAATCAACAATGGGCCTAGAGGCCAAGGAGATGGGGGAGGGGCAGGACCTCCCCTCAGTCCCTGAACCCTGTCCAGTCAGACCCTCCCCTCCCCTGACCCTTTCTCCTCCAGCTGGCCCAGGCCTGGCCCTGACTTCTCTGGTAACAGCCTTCTTCCCTGGCCCAGGTCCTGGCCATCCTGATGGATGTGTTCACAGACGTGGAGATCTTCTGTGACATTCTAGAGGCAGCCAACAAGCGTGGGGTATTCGTCTGCGTGCTCCTGGACCAAGGAGGTGTGAAACTCTTCCAGGAGATGTGTGACAAAATCCAGATCTCTGACAGGCACCTCAAGGTAGGGGCCCCAGTGAGAATCCTAAGGGCACTTTTGTATCAATCAGGATAAGATAGGCTATGCCGCAGTAACAAGTGTCCCCATCTCAATGGCTCTGCATGATGAAGTTTAATTTCTTGCTCAAAGTCCTATATTGGTCACACGGCCCTCCTCCATCTAGTAGCTGCACCGTAAGGTACACATGGCCTCTAAGATAGCAGTGACAGAAAAAAAGAGGGCAGGAGGATTCTGTGGGATATTGTTAGGCTCTGACCTGGAAGAGATTTCCATCACTTTACTCATAACCCATTGACATCACCCGGATGCGGGACCTGGGAGGTGTGAAGGTTCCATGGATACCTGGTGAGCAGTATCTCTCCACATCTTTTCCTTCTGTCAGCTGGGGAAACGCAGGGGCCCGCAGGGCAACCTGCTCCGTCAGGCCCCAACAAGAAATTGGTGCTCCTGGACTTAACTGAATCCCTCATTTCCCTCTTTCAGCAGGGAGAAAAGAAACCCAGAGATAAGAGTTTAATGGGTCACACAAACTCAAGGTCATATGGAAAATCACTCATAGCTTTCCCCGCCTATGTACTACTTATGGGTGGTCCTGTGGCTTCCTTCGATGAATCCCCTCCAGCTCAGGCAGGTCAGCCTCTGGGAGAACCTTCCTGACAAGCATGGAGCCTCCTACATCCCTCTCCTCTCCTCCACACCATCTGGAGGCAGCCGAGTTCAGGGCTCCCTCTGGCGCCGTAGGCCCCAGCACCACTGACGACTGGGCCTGCCTGACGTCACCTGGCCAGAGGCCATCAAAACAGGTCAAGAGAGTCAGTGCTGGCCTCTCCTTCACAGCCCACACCGGCCACGCCCGATAGTCGTCTGTTCACCACGGGACACTGGGATGTGTCCCTCCTCCCACCATCTTGCAGAGCTCCAGGGAGTCTGGGAGAAGCTGCTGGAAGCATTGGGGGTGCCATTCCCAGAGCCTGCGTGGCCACCAGCAGACATTGGTGGGACCCTGGCAGGAAGCCACCTCCCCCAGCACAAACCCCAAGACAGACCCCCACACGTGACCTGCCCTTTCATTTCTCAGCTTTCCAAGGGGTCCAGCCGAGGGCTGGGCAGCAGGTGCTGCTGGGGAGGCAGGGGACAAACAGAGCCAGGATTTGGCAGTGGCAACACCTTTCCTTAGGACAGTCCAGGGTCCACTGAGGCCTTCACAAAACTGCCCCCTCTGGCTGCACTGGGCCACCCCTCTGACTAGCTTGGGGTCAGGGACTCGTGTCATCAAACCCCTTCCAAGGCAGGCCCCGGAGTAACTGACAGACCTTTCGTGCTCCGAGGGCAGCCAGCTCCTATCTTTCTTTCTGTCATGCTTGAATTCTACCCTCTCCCCTTTCTTTTTTTTTTTTTTTTTTTTTTTTTTTGCGGTACTGGGGATTGAACCCAGGGGCATTCTACCTCTGAGCCACACCCCCAGCCCTATTTTTTTTTATTCTTTATTTGGAAACAGGGTCTCCCTAAGTTGCGGAGGGCCTCACTAAGTAGCTGAGGCTGGCCGCGAACCCGGATCCTCCAGTCTCAGCCTCCCAAGTACTGGGATTTTCAAGCATGTGCCACCATACCCGGCTCTACCCTCTCCCCTTTCTTTCATTGCCAGATAATGCCAGGACAATGAAAAAAATTAGGAAATTCAGCCAAGGAAAAAATAAATATGGCCTAGAATCCCATCAACCAGAGAGAACAGATGTTCAAATCTTGATGAACAACCTTTTAGACCTTTTCCTATGCACGTTGTCTTAGTCTGTCCTGGCTGCTATAACAGAATAGCACAGACAGGGCAGCTTGTGAACAACAGAATTGTTTTCTCACAGGGCTGGAGGCTGGGAAGTCGAAGTCGGCCATCAAGGTGCCGCAGCGTCGGTGCTTGGTGCGGGCTCGCTGCCTTGTTCCCAAGTCGCTCTTCTCACTGTGACCCCACGTGGTAGACGGTTGAAGGAGCTCTCTGGAGTCTCTTTTAGAAGAGCACTCTTAGCCGGGCGTGGTGGTGCACGCTTGTAATCCCAGTACTTTGGGAGGCGGAGACCGGAGGATCCGGGTTCGCGGCCAGCCTCAGCTCTCTCTCGCTCTCTCTCTCTCTCTCTCTCTCTACTTAGTGAGGCCCTCCGCAACTTCGTGAGACCGGGTTTCAAAATAAAGTATAAAAAATAGGGCCGGGGGCGTAGCGCAGAGGTAGAATGCCCCTGGATTCAATCCCCGGTACCACAAAAAAAAAGAAGAGCACTCTTCCCCTTCACAAGGGCTCCCGCCTCATGGCCTAATCACCCCCAAAGGCCCCACCTCCTGATACCATCACCCTGGGGATTAGGATTTAGGGGACACATTCAGTCTCTATCGTGTTACAGTCCATGTAAACATGAGGTTAGTGACACCTTGATTTTCCTTCCAACAGAACATTTCCATCCGGAGTGTGGAAGGAGAGGTGTACTGTGCCAAATCAGGCAAGAAATTCGCTGGCCAAATCCAGGAGAAGTTTATCATCTCAGACTGGAGGTTCGTCCTAGCTGGATCGTACAGGTGAGCACTGGGTTCATCTCTCCAGCCCACAGCTGTTCACACACCCGCCACAGTTCCCGGGGTACTCCTCCTCTGCCCAGAGCAGAAGCTCATCACATACGTGGGGCAGGAGGCGGGAAATCTGGCCCTTTCAGGGTAGGAAGGTATTTCCAAGTGCCTCAGTTTCCCCTGACATTGCAATAGGATATAGAATCTTTTTCCCTTCTCAGATTTCTTCGGTATTATTATAAAGTGATGCAATTTATTTTGTTGTATTTATGCATGCTCCGCTTCTTCTTCTGTTTTTTTTTTTTTTTTGGTACTGGGGATTGGACCCAGAGGTATTCTACCTCCAAGCTACACCCCCAGCCCGATTTTATTTCTTGTTTGGAAACAGGGTCTTACTAGGATGCTGAGAGCCTTGCTAAGTTTGCCGAGGCTGGCTTTGAACCTGCGATCCTCCTGTCTCAGCCTCCCAAGTACTGGATTTACAAGTATATGCCAGAACGCCCAGCTTTCTGCTTCATTTTTATTTATTTGTATTATTATTATTATTATTATTATTATTATTATTGGTACTGGGATTGAACCCAGGGGCATTCTGTCCCTGAGCTACAACCCCAGCCCTCTTTATATTTATTTATTTATTTATTTATTTTGGTACTGGGGGTAGAACCCAGGGGCATTTTACCTCTGAGCTAAATCTCCAACCCCCCCTTTTTTTTGAAACAGAGTCTTGCTAAGTTGTTAAGGCTGGCCTCAAACCTGCAATCCTCCCATCTCAGCCTCCCAAACACTGGGTTTACAGGTGTGCACCACTACATCCGGCTTATTTTTCGTTTTGAAACAGGGTCTCTCTAGGTTGCTGAGAGTCTCTCTATGTTGCTGAGGTTGTCCTGGAACTGATCAATCCTCCTGTCTCAGCCTCCCAAGGACTGGGATTACAGGCATGCACCACTATGCCTGGCAATTTTTTATTATTTTAATGCAACAAATTTATTGAGATTATTAATTCACACACCAGACAATTCACCTACTTAAGTGTGCAATTCAATTATTTTTAGCATATTCACAATGTTGTATAACCATTGCCACAATCAATTTTAAAACATTATCATCACCCCAGTAAGAATCCCCATGCCCATTAGCAGCCACTGCCCATTTCCCTCCCAGCACAATTAATGGTTCACTAGGCACACACTAATCTACTTGCTGTCCGTATAGGTTTGCCTATTCTGGACATGATATGTGGCCTTCTGTGACTGGCTTCTTCATTCAGCATAATGTTTTCGAGATTCCTATTATTGTATGGACATACCACATTTTATGTATTCATTCATCAGTTGATGGACATTTGCATAGTTTATATTTTGGGGCCTTTATGAATGATACTGCTAAGAACACTGGTGTACAACTTTTTGTATGGACTTAGGTTTTTGTTGTTGTCGTTGTTGTTTTTTGCGGTACCAGGGACTGAACCCAGGAGCATTCTACCTCCAAGCTACACCCCCGGCTCTATTTTTTATCCTTTATTTTGAAACCGGGTCTCACGAAGTTGCGGAGGGCCTCACTAAGTAGCTGAGGCTGGCCGCGAACCCGGACCCTCCGGTCTCAGCCTCCCAAGTACTGGGATTACAAGCGTGCGCCACCACGCCTGGTTTAGGATTTATGTTTTTAATTCTCTTGAGTGTATGCCTCTCCATGGAATCTCTAGGTGATAGGGTAATTCTAGATTTAACCTTTTGAGGAAAAGACAGAGTTTTATTCCAACATGGCTGCACCGTTTGCATTCCTACCAGCAATGTCTGAGAGTGCCAATGTCTCTGATCCTAGACAACGCTTGTTACTGGTTGTCTTTTTTGTTGTAGCTGTTGTGGGGGTGTGCAGTGATATCTCTTTGTGGGTTTGATTCGCACCTTGCATATCTTTTCTGGAGAAGTGCCCGGTCAGATTCCATGTGTTTTAAGACACTCACCTGAAGACTCCTACATCGAAATGTCTGGCCATCTGCTTACTTGATGCTGCCTTGCTTGGGTCCCTCTTTGGGGCTTCCTTCAGGTCCTCAGGGATATTCAGGTCCTCAGTAGTGGTCCTGGAGAGGTGGATTTGGCAGTGGGTTTGGGGGAGGGAGACAGTGAGAGAGCAATGGGGACAGGGAGGAAGAGCCCAAGTTCATTTGGGAACTCTCTGTAAGGAGTGTGACAGAGCCTGGGGCAGTGACTGATAAAACAAGAGCAGAAAGAGAACACTGGGAATCCAGTGCTGAATCCAGGGGCATTCTACCTCTGAACTACACCCCCAGCCCTATTTTTATTTTATTTTGAAATAGGGTCTCACTGAGTTGCAGAGGGCCTTGCTAAGTTGCTGAGGCTGGCCGTGAACCTGCGATCCTCCTGTCTCAGCCTCCTGAGTACTGGGGTTACAAGCGTGTGCCATGACCTGTAGCAGGCATTTTTCTTCTCACATGTCCGGAGGCCAGGCAGTGCAAGGTTAAGGTTGTGTCAAACGTCTGGCAAGAGCCTACTTCCCGACCCGTAGACTCCTGTCTTTTCACTGTGTCTTGTCTTCATAGTAAATTGGGTGAGGGAGCTCTCTGGGGATCTGTCATCAGGACCCATTCACGAGCCCTCCACCCTCATAACTTAATCACTGCCCAAGGACCCCACCCACTGATACTATCTCAGTAGGGATTACTGTTTTCAAATACAAACCTTGGGAAGACATAAACATCGAATCTATAGTACAAAATATATCTTTTTATCCCCTACCATTTGCATCAGTCAGCATTGCCTTACGACAACAAAATACCGGAGGTAACTACATTTATAAAAAGAAAACTTTCATTTGAAGCCGGGCGTGGTGGTGCATGCTTGTAATCCCAGTACTTGGGAGGCTGAGACCGGAGGATCCGGGTTCGCGGCCAGCCTCAGCTATTTAGTGAGGCCCTCCGCAACATAGTGAGACCCTGTTTCAAAATAAAGAATAAAAAATAGGGCTGGGGGTGTAGCTCGGAGGTAGAATACCCCTGGGTTCAATCCCCAGTACCAAAAAAAAAAAAAGAAAACTTTCATTTGGCTCATAGTTTTGGAGTTTCTGTCTAAGATCAGGCTGTCCCGTTGGTTTTGCCTCTGGTAAGGATGGCATAGCATGGCTGGAGTGTATATAAAAGCAAATGGTGACATCTCAAACCAAGCACAGAAAGAGAGAAAGGCAGGGTGCCACTTTCCATTTCGAGGGCACACTTAGGGACCTCTCACTAGGCCCCACCTCCCAAGGTTGGACCACCTTCCAACAGCACCCTGGGAACCAAGCCCTGAACATATGGGCTTTAGGGGCCACTACCCTTATTCAAGCCATAGCGCCATTATTTTCACACGTTCTCTTGGATTTTGGCAGTTGCCCCTGATCCAAGAAGCCAAGCTGGAGTCAGGAGTCTATAGCTGAGGAATGCTCTTTCCCTCACTCATTGATGACCATGATGACAGTGAAATTCACATAACATAAACTGAAACATTTCGAAATGTGCGATTCAATGGCATTCAGTACACTCACAATGTTGTACAACCATCACCACCATCTAGTTCTGAAATATTTTCATCACCTCCAAAAGAAACCCCATACCCATTGAATAGTCATTTCCTATCCCCTCTCTTCCTAATCTCTAGCAACCATCAATCTGTATTTTCTTTTTTTTTAATTGGCGCATTGTAATCATACATCTTGATGGGTTTCAGGGTGGTAGAAGTATACGTGCACACATTGGTCAATTAGCCCTCCCCCAATTCCCACCCCCATTCCCTCCCCCTTCCCTCCTTCTCGTGCTCAGCATGGTAGTTGACTTTCATAAGTTTGAGTATGTACATCTTGTGCATTAGGGTGTTTCCCTCTTCCCCTCAATCTGCATTTTCTATGGACTTATCTCTTCCAGGTGTTTCATATAAATGGAACCATAGGATGTTCCATTTTGTGGCATTTTGTGGCCAGCTCCTTTCTCTTAACATAATGTTTTCGAGGTTTGCCTGGGCCGTAGCATGTGTCACTACCTAAGTCCTTTTTATCACTGAACAATCTTCCATTGTATGGATAAACCACAACGTGTTCATTTATTCATCCATTGACAGACATTAGGGTTGTTTCCACTTTGGGGCGATTGTGAGTAGTGGCTGGGGAATTCTTGCTGCGTCTGGAGGCCCCACTCCTAGGCACTTTCTCCTCTGGGACTCAGGCTCAGGCCTCAGGGAGACTGGGCCGATGGCTAGAAGAGCTGAGAGTCATTGGTGTTTGGGAAAGAAATCACAGAGTGGGTGCTATTTGAGCTCCATCCCTGCAGCGGCCCCAACATGGCCCACTTTAAAATGATCTGAATTTCAATCAATCAAAGTTTGAATGTATTTTTAAAAATGTCTCACCCAAGAACTCTTATGTATAAAGCCCTCCCCCAAATGTAAATACTCAGCTGTTACTTCTGGGCGATTTTGCAAGTCCCAGAACCCCCCAGCTGTATTCCCCATGACATGGGGGTGTTTATCTCCACTCAAAGGAGGAGCGAGGGCCTGGGAACACTGTCATTTGGAAACATGCTAAGGCGATGGATGGAAAGATAAAATGCAGAGAAACAGGTTCCTATTATCGGTGCGCATGATGAAAACTCATGAAGGAGCTTAAGGGACTGAGATTTGTGAAATAAAGTTGCATTTCAGAGAGATCAGACCAGGTCTGAGTGGGAGGCAGCTTCCTCCTGGTAAATTTCCTTCAGCACCTGAAGGGAAACAAACTCTATGTTTAACTTTTTTTGGGGGGGAGGTACTGGGGATTGAACCCAGGGGCATTATACCTCCAAGATACATCCCCCACCCCTACTTTTTGTTCTTTATTTTGAAACAGGGTCTCACTAAGTTGCGGAGGCCTCATTAAGTAGCTGGGGCTGATTGTGAACCCGGATCCTCCTGTCTCAGCCTTCCAACTACTGTGATTACAAGCATGCGCTACCACGCCCAGCTTATGTTTAACTTTAAATTGTAAAAATGTGAATGGTTTTACCCTCTAATCCCAAAATTGTTAATGATCGCTTCTGAACAAAACAAGAGCATCTTATATATTATATATTCCCAAGAAAAACGATTTTAATTTGTTAGTTCATAACCCCCCTCTGCGTACACCTCTCTGAGCTGTTTCCTCATCAGAACAAAATGGAAAACAATAACACCCTGTAAGGTTGTTGTGAGAATGGAGCGAAACGGCAAGCACAAATACTGACTACCCAACGTATCAGATAAACTCCAAAAGTGTTTAAGCGGGGTGCAGTGGCGTCGCGTGCCTGTAATCCCAGCGATTTGGGAGGCTGAGGCAGGAGGATTCCAAATTAAAGGCAGTCTAGGGAGCTGGGCGTGGTGGCGCACACTTGTAATCCCAGTACTTGGGATGCTGAGACCAGAAAATCCGGGTTCGCAGCCAGCCTCAGCTACTTAGTGAGGCCCTCCGCAACATTGTGAGACCCTGTTTCAAAATAAAGAATTAAAAATAGGGCTGGGGGTGTAGCTCGGAGGTAGAATGCCCCTGGGTTCAATCCCCAGTACCAAAAAAAAGGGGGGGCACCCTGGGCAACTTAGCGAGAGACCCTGTTTCAAAATGAAATTTAAAAACCCAAAGAAACATAGAGAAGTGACACGGGGTGGGGTAGTGCGCTCGGATCGGCATGGTCTGAGTGCTCTGGGGCTGGCCAGGGGGCCGCCGCTTCTGCCTGGCAGGTCTGGGAGGTTGGCGCCATTGGTTGGAATTGGGCCTTGAAGGAGGAGAGTGCAGGGGTGAGGGGAAGGCAGGCAAAATCGGGCATGAGCAACAGCATGAGGAAGTTATTACACTGAACCTACGTTGACCATAGAGAAGAGGGGCAGATAACTCGAAGCAGGAAAGCTTTGGGGTGGGGCGTAGTCCATGAGAAGTGCTTGGTGCTTCTGGGCTTGGTTGTGGTTTTGAGCAGGAGGTGGTGGTACAAGATCGGGGATTCTCAATGGGATCCTGAGGCTATGGAAAGGCTCTTTGTTGTTGTCTGTGTAGCTCTTAACTGATTAACCTCCCCCATCTCTCCTCCGCTCCATTCTCCGGCCCTCATAATTAGATTTAGGACATCTCAGAGTTTTATTCTCTTATCACACTTCTTATTTTTTCAACCAACGCAAAAATTGAAAAGACTGACAAGACCAAACATTGGGTTTACGGGATCTGTTTCAGTCAGCAGACTCACCGCTGGGACCTAAACACCCGACATGCTCAAAACTTAGAGGAAGAAAGATTGATTTGCTTATGGATCTGGAGATTTTGTACCCAGAGAGAGACAGAGAGACAGAGACAGAGAGACAAAGAGACATAGAGACAGAGACCATTG
Source organism: Glis glis (assembly GCA_004027185.1). Taxonomy (NCBI): domain Eukaryota; kingdom Metazoa; phylum Chordata; class Mammalia; order Rodentia; family Gliridae; genus Glis; species Glis glis. The sequence continues at coordinate 3,392 of PVJS01019317.1, read as the reverse complement.
TAACCTGGCTGCCAAGCAGGGCTGGGGCTATAGGTCCTTAGGGCATGATGGTGGGGAGCAGAGACAGAGCAAAGGTCAGAGAGAGGGTCAGAGCCAGAAGCTGCAGCTGGGTGAAGCCGGGACACACACACACACACACACACACACACACACACACACGCATGCGCGCGCTGTGCCGGCCATGTCCCCAGGGGCCCACCTTCCAACGTGCCGGCCTCCAGAGCACGAGGTGTGGGGGGGCAGTTTATATGGAAACCACAGCAGGATCTCGTATACATTGCTGATAGTATTGCAAATTGGGAGCATGACATTGGAACGAGTTTGACATTTTCTCCCCAAACTGAGTCTTCACCCTCTGTCGTCCAGCCATTGTGCCCCTAAGTATATATCCAAAAGAAATGCGTACACTCGTACAGCGGGAGACAGGTATGAGAACGCTCGCCACGGCACTGCCCACAGCAGACACACCCGAGGCCTCCCGGGGAGGTGATGCCTAGTCCACGAGATGGCCACCTGGTGCGATAGTCCACAAAACAAAGAAAAGTGAAGCACAGCCACGGCCACGATACATTTACGTCCTAGCAATGTCATATCACACGAAGAAACCCAAAGGTGCCAGGCCGGGTGGCACATACCTGTGATCCCAGGACTTGGGAGGCTGAGACAGGAGGATAGGCGGTTCTAGGCCAGCCTCAGCAACTTAAGGAGACTCTCAGCAATCTAGCAAGACCCTGTTTCAAGACAAAAAATGAAAATGGCTGGGGGTGTGGCTCAGAGGTAGAACACCCCTGGGTTCAATCCGAAAGAAGGAAGGAAGGAAGGAAGGAAGGAAGGAAGGAAGGAAGGAAGGAAAAATATCCAAAGATTATATGCCAGTTAAAAACAATTAAAATAAAAATATTTACTTTGAAGAGTACATAAAACATTGTGGGGTTTTGTTTGTTTGTTTGTTTTGTGGCACTGGGGATTGAACCCAGGGGCATTCTACCTCCTAGTTTAAACCCCCAGCCCTATTTTATTTTTATTTTGAAACAGGGTCTCGCTAGGTTGATGAGAGTCTCACTACTTGCTGAGGCTGTCCTCAAACCTGCTATCCTCCTGTCTCAGCCTCCCAAGTACTGGGACTACAAGCATGCGCCACCACGCCCAGCTCTAAAGCATTGTTTTAATTATGGAAAAAGGAAAGTGAGGGAGTTATGATCATAGGGTTTGCAGTGCTGACATTTTTTTTTCTTTTGGCTGTACTGAGGCTCAAACCCAGGGCCTCAAGCATGCTAGGCAAGTGCTCTACCACTGAGCTGCGCCCCCAACCTGAGGCTGATTTTTTTTTTGTTCAGGATGTAGGAACTGTTTTCAGGAAGGATCATGTGACTAGATGCTGGTTATGATCAAGAGACTAGCTTTTGTTTCAGGTGGTGGGTTCATAGATGCTGACGACATTGTTTAAAATAACTAATTCAAGCCGGTGTGTTTAAAATAACTAATTCAAACCTGTAATCCCAGTACCTGGGAGAGAGAGAGAGAGAGAAAGGAGGATCAAAGGTTTGAGGCTGGCTTCAACAACTTACTGAGACCCTCAGCAACTTAGTGAGACCCTATTTCAAAATAAAAAATAAAAAGGGATGGGGTGTAGCTTGGAGGTAGAACACCCTTGAGTTCAATCCCTAGTACAAACAACACAATACAAAACAGAACAACTAATTCAATAGCTAAATAAATTAAAACGGGGCATGAATAGAGTGGGTTATGAAGCCGATGAAGAGAGTGGGTTATGAGCCGAAGTTTATGATTCAGTGAATGCTGGGTACGTAAGGGCTAGATCATAATAAAAAAAAAATGTATTTTTTCCCAAGGGTTGCGGCCAAAAAAAGTGTAAAAGAGAAAGCACATGATACAAGACATTCTGCATGCCTGGGGCACACAGAGGGGACACACAGAGGTAGTTGAGGTGTCGCAGGTAATTACAGGGATGCACCAGGCGTGCAGAGACACACCAAGGCCTAAGACGTTGCCAGAATGTCTTTGGTCTTGTTTTGCTGAGCAAAGCCTGGGGTTATATGGCCTATTCTAGCCTGATTCTGAACACCGCGGGGCCGTGGGTGGGGGGAGTAAACAAAGCCGCATTGTTGCCACCCCGCCTCACAGAACAAGGAGCCCCCCTTCCCCAGGCCAGGCCTTTGGGTAGCAAGACAGGCCAGCTGGGAGCTGGGGGCTGGAGGCCGAGGACCCCACCCTGGATGGCCCATATCTGCTCGACTCTGGCACTGTCCCCCTTGGCGGCCCCAGACCCCCTGACCATCCTTCCCCAGCTGAGTAGGACCCGGGAGTCCAGTCTGAAGCTCTTGGTCTAGGCTGTCACTAGATTTACAAGGATCTGGGTGGGGGTGAAATGAAAGGAGTTTTCCATTAGAGATAGAAAAGAATTTGCTGAAGTCAGGGAATCAGAGAAAGCAATTACCTCGGGCTGGGGTATAGCTCAGTGGTAGAGCGCTTGCATGGTATGTGCAAGGCCCTGGGCTCATCCCCACTATCGCTAAATATAATTATATATACATACATATATACACATACATACATTTATATGTTGTGTGTGTGTGTGTGTGTGTGTGTGTGTGTGTGTGTGTGTGTTACTGGGGGTGGAACCCAGGGGCCTTCTACCTCCGGGCTATACCCCCAGCCCTATTTTATTTTTTATTTGGAAACAGGGTCTTGCTAAGTTGCTGAGAGCCTCACTAAGTTGTTGAAGCTGACTTCAAATCTGCGATTCTCCTGTCTCAGCCTCCCAAGTACCAGGATTACAGGTGTGCACCACCACGCCTGGCTAATTTTTTTAAAGTAATACATAAGATGGGTGTGGTGGCTCACACTTGTAATCCCAGTACTTGGGAAGCTGAGACAGAAGGTTCGCAGGTTCGCGGCCAGCCTCAGCTACTTAGGCCCTCCGCAACTTAGTGAGACCCTGCTTCAAAATAAAAGAATAAAATAGGGCTGGGGGTATAGCTCGGAAGTAGAATGCCTCTGGGTTCCATCCCCAGTACCACACAAAAATTCAACTAATTAAAGCAATACATAAACACCTTAAGCATCTTGTTTGCATCCAGGACATCTGAGTGGAGGGTCCGGTGTCCCTTGGGGACGTCCTCTCCTGGGTGTTTGGGTGACTTTCTTGCACAAACGGCAACTATCAGCAGTTTGATTCCTGTTTTGGTTTCCTTGCCCCACATTCCCTTTTCCATCTCTCAAAGAGCATGTACTTGAAAACGGGACTCAGTTCTCTTTCCAGAACACTCTAGATTTTCATGAAAATAGCCCGTGCTTCTAAGGCTGCTTTTTTTTTTTTTTTTTTTTGCGGTACTGGTGATTGAACCCAGGTGCGTTCTACCTCCGAGCTA
>PVJS01019316.1:9025-33943 GCA_004027185.1 Glis glis | reverse complement strand
TTTTTTTTTGCGGTACCGGGGATTGAACGCAGGGGCGTTCTATCTCCGTGCTACGCCCCCGGCCCTATTTTTTATACTTTATTTTGAAACCGGGTCTCACGAAGTTGCGGAGGGCCTCACTAAGTAGAGAGAGAGAGACAGGGAGAGAGAGAGAGAGCTGAGGCTGGCCGCGAACCCGGATCCTCCGGTCTCCGCCTCCCAAAGCACTGGGATTACAAGCGTGCGCCACCACGCCCGGCTTGCAAGACCATTTCTAAATAAAAAAAAAAAAATAAAAGAGGCTGGGGTTTAGTTCAGTGGTAGAGTCCCCTGGGTTCAATCCCCAATTAAAAAAAAAAAACAGATACCCAAATTTTCTAACAATTAAATTAAAAACCATCTGACAGCCAGGCTTGTAATCCCAGTACTTGGGACGCTGAGACCAGAGGATCCAGGTTCACGGCCAGCCTCAGCTACTTAATGAGGCCCTCCGCAACTTAGTGAGACCCTGTTTCAAAATAAAGAACAAAAAATAGGGCTGGGGGTGTAGCCCGGAGGTAGAATGCCTCTGGGTTCAATCCCCAGTAACACACACACACAAAAACAAACAAACAAACAAAAAAAAAACCATCTGACAAGAGGTGCAACGATTTCCCAAAAGGGCTTTGAGGGGGCAAATGAAAAGTTAACATCTACAGTAGGACCTAAGAAGAGATCTCAATGCTAAGCCAATTTTAGAATTTTCTGATACCTATATCAGAAAGACACATACATGCGCATACACACATCTATGAATTTATACATACAAGAATATGGGAAAACATGTCAAACATCAAAATGTTAACATCTTTATGATTTATATTTAATACTGTGATAATTTTGTCATTTTGAATACCAAGAATATTTTGTTTGAGTTTAATGCTATCAATTCTCCTCCAAAACTTAAATTTCCATAGTCACGCAAAAGGTTTTGGCCAGTTTTTCTTTACTAAGGATGCCGCGATGACATCAAATGGTTTTCATTTCACTGACTGCTTCACACGCATTTACGTTTGGGCCTGCAGGGCTATTTTAGGATCAAGCCCATGATCAAAATTTTTATAGATGATGTCCACGCTCAGGGCCACAGAGGCCAGAACAAAGCCCAGATAAGTGAGATGGCAAAGAGAGATTCAAATGCTATGATACAGGCAGGCATAGTGACACACGCCTGTAAACCTAGTACTTGGAAGGCTGAGACAGGAGGATCACAGGCTCAAGACCAGCCTCAGCAACACAGTGAGACTCTCAGTAACCTAGTGAAACCCTGTTTCCAAACAAAAAAATAAAAAAGGCTGGGGGTGTAGCTCAGAGGCAAAACAGCCCTGGGTTCAACCCCCAGTACCCCCTATTACCACACACAAAATAAAATAAAATAAATGCTATGTTTCCTTTTCTCTCACTTTATTCTCCCAAATACCCCAAAACTTTTTTACCTCTCACTCGTGGACCAGATGTCATCAATTCACTGTCATCCTCCCTTTTTTTGCTCCCTAAATCGATGGTGTTCACGGTCACTGTTGCTCTTATCTCTTTCTGCGCAGCTTTCATTCGATCATAGAGCACTTTGAAGAATTTTTCTGACTTTTTTTGTTCATGCAACTGCTGGTAGAAAGAATACTGCAAGAAAACATATTTGAAGATATCAACACCAAAGGGGAGAAAAATAGTGTTTTTATGATTGAAATAAACATAAGCATTGTAGATCAAAGCAAACATTTAATGTGCTACCCATGATTACTTCATAAATCAGCAGCCTTTCACACTCTTGTACTATTTAATGTATACTAATAATAGCTAGTATTTACTTAGCACTTTCCACTAAAATCCAACATATTTTATATACTATTTCATTTATTCTTATTGATTATATATTTTTTAAAAATTATAAGGGCATTATAAGATGTTTATAGAAAAAGTTATTTCATTTTATATTATTCTAAAGTCATGCATTGTTCCAACATGTATTTATTTTTTTATTTTTTAGTTTTTGTGGTACCGGGGATTGAACCCAGGGGCATTCTACCTCTGAGCTATACCCCCAGCCCTATTTTTTATTCTTTATTTTGAAACAGGGTCTCACTAAGTTGCAGAGGGCCTAAGTAGCTGAGGCTGGCTGTGAACCTGTGATCCTCCAGTCTCAGCCTCCCAAGTACTGGGATCACAACCGTGTGCCACCACGCCTGGCTCTCCAACATGTATTTAATTGAATGTTTATTATGTGCCAGGTCTGACACTAGTGCTAGAGATAGAACAAAAAGGGGAAGTAGCCCTCATGGACTTATTATCCAAGATAAAAAACCTACTAATTCAATGATTATCCTGTATAAATATGAGCTTATGTTAAGTTACAAAGAGTTATTTTTCTGTATCTAAATTGTAGTACATTTAATTTAGAATGTGTTGCCATGACAACCTCACTCATGGGATACCACTGATACATAGGTAAGAAGTTGTTTTGGTGCTTCATTAGCTACACTGCTTCACATGGGGTCTAGGACAAATCCAGCCAAAAATAAATTCTGCTTTATACTGAATAATAATGTGGAGAGGATTCAACATCAAAAGTTTGATAAAATATATCTTAGTATAATGTGGAAATACCGAACCTTGGAAATATTTAATCATTGTCTTCTCGGTGCCTCATGAAAGGATCCAGAAGAAGAGGTAAGAGACAGGAGAGGTGATACACTCCAGAGAAGACAGAATTTGAAGTAGGTAGGAAAATCATAATCTATCAATAATAAGATTATAAGACAGACACAACACAGATAAGAGAAATATGTTAAAAATAGCAATGATAATAATCCTATAAGTGTAGTAATAAAGAGATTTCTATGAGCTTAATGAGAGACAGTATGAAGAAAATATTAAAAAGAAAAAAGATTTCCAGATCAAGTAGAACTGGTCTTATTCCAAAATAAGGAAATCTAAACAGGCAATTTTGGGGGAATTTGGGTCTTACACATATGCTTTCCTAAAGGAATGTCTGGAACCAAGAGCCACAGGTGTTGGGATTCGTCATCGGGTCTTGAAATGGTGGCTGCCCTATAATTTCCTATGTGGATAATGTACATACACAATGTGTTTATGAAGCCTGAGATGTCAACCTCATGTCTACAAGGGGGAAGCTCCTAAGCGGAGGGCTAGCAATACCTCAAGGAAGCAGGCCAAAAAGTCACGGTAACCATAGCAACTACAGCAAATCAGTCAAGCTGGTTCTGTTGGTTCAAAGGACAAATGCAGCATTCCCATTCATAGACCTCTACAGTCCCACAAATTAAGCTGAGGCTTATGTCCGCATATTTTTTTTTTTTTTTTGCGGTGCCGGGGATTGAACCCAGGGGCTTCTACCTCCGCGCTACACCCCCGGCCCTATTTTTTATACTTTATTTTGAAACCAGGTCTCACGAAGTTGCGGAGGGCCTCACTAAGTAGAGAGAGAGAGAGAGAGAGAGAGAGCGAGCTGAGGCTGGCCGCGAACCCGGATCCTCCGGTCTCCGCCTCCCAAAGTACTGGGACTACAAGTGTGCACCACCATGCCCGGCTCACATCCTCATATTTTTAAGATAATGTGGTTAGAAGTTGGAAGGAGGTTCCAGTATATTGAGAGGAAGTTATGGAAGTGTTGTGGATCTGCTGAAACAAATTACAATTAACAGAGTTCTTTCTCACACATCACATCATGGGTACTTTTGGGCTAACAGTGTGATGAATAGAACATTCTCGTTGCTGTTTTATAGATTAATAAAATGAGGCTTAGTGGAGGGAAGTGACTTGTCTAATACTACATGACTAGTATGTGGCAGAGCTATGATTTGAATCTAGATTTTCCAACTCTAAGCCATTATATTTATAAAATAACAACATAAGCTCAAAACAATAGATGGTATGTGTGAACAACACCTTTTAAAATCGAGCCGGGTGTGGTGGCGCACGCTTGTAATCTCAGTACTTGGGAGGCGGAGACTGGAGGATCTGGATTCACGGCCAGCCTCAGCTACATAGTGAGGCCCTCTGCAACTTTGTGAGACTCGGTTTCAAAATAAAGTATAAAAAATAGGGCCGGGGGTGTAGCTCGGAGGTAAAACACCCCTGGGTTCAATCCCCGGTACCGCAAAAATAAAATAAAATAAAATAAAAATCAGGACTCTACAATACTGAACAGCATGAGTTTAAGAAGATTAAAATTATGTTTCATAGATAATTATATAATCTCAACAAGCAACATAAGGATTTCTCCTACTATAGGTATGTTTTTTGCTGGGGACAGTACCTTCTAAAGTATATGGAGAAATTAAGGTTCTTTTTAGAAACCGGAGGTAATGGATAAATACATCTGTGTGACAGAGTAAGGATTTGGCCCAAAGGGGAGGAGACTGACTGGAAATGGGAGGCAGAGAAGGGAGGTGAAACAGCAAACCAGAGACGAGAAAGACAAGGGCATGTGCAGGGTGATCAGCCAGTAACGCTTCCAGGGCTATGGATCTAGAAGGTTATTTCTAGAAAGGAGATGTTTACTATGGCTAAGAGTACAGAATCTGGCATTAGACTGCAGACGGCATGAATTCTAATCCAGACTCTAAGAAGCTATGCCAGCTTGGTCTGTCTCTTCCTTCTTCCATAAGAATCCATGTTACTTTGTGAGTTGTTTGAGGATTAGCCAATGTATAAAAACCACTAAGAAAAATGCCTAAGATTTAGGAGGTTTTCTTCTTTCTGTTGTTACTATTAGTGCTTGAAATTATAATTTCTTCTATCCACCCCCACCAACTGATATTTAATAAAGTCTATTAAATATGTAAATTGACATATAGTTAGGAGAGTAGAAATTAAGGAACAGGCTCTGATTCACATCTCAGTATGACAGAAGGAAGGCTGTGAAGACAATCCCTGAACTAAAAAACAAGATACTAGTGACTGAGGAGACAGTGAGAGTGTGAAACCCCCAGGAGACTGCCAGGCGTCTTGGGAAGGGAGACATTTTAGTCAGCTGTAGGACAAGGAATAGGATTCAAGCTGATATCAACTAGACCTCTTAGGACCAGAAGCACACAGATGGCAGTTGGGGGATAAGATGGTACTTAAGTGAAGATATGAATAGGGGAAGTCTAATGAATGAGATTATCATAGCCCATCTTAGAGGAAGATGTTTATATACAAATATCATTAGATAGGGTTTCATCAACAAACATTCACTGAATAGTTATAAAGGGCTGCAGATACAAAGAATAGGACATGACCCTCTAAGAAAGTTAAAATTTAATTGAAGAGGTGAGATGTGATGCAAATAAGAACAAAACACAGGTAAGTGCCAGGTAAGTACTTTAAAAAGAGTGTTATAGAGCCGGGCGTGGTGGCGCATGCTTGTAATCCCAGTACTTTGGGAGGCGGAGACCGGAGGATCCGGGTTCGCAGCCAGCCTCAGCTCTCTCGCTCTCTCTCTCCTTCTCTCTCTCTCTCTCTCTCTCTCTCCTTAGTGAGGCCTCCACAACTTCGTGAGACCCGGTTTCAAAATAAAGTATAAAAAATAGGGCTGGGGGTGTAGCACGGAGGTAGAACGCCCCTGGGTTCAATCCCCGGTACTGCAAAAAAAAAAAAAAGTGTTATAGGAACGCAGATAAGGGAACAGTTGTAAATAGCTCCAGTCAGACAGGGAAGACTTTGTGAAGAAGGGAGAATTTGATTAGGACTATTCATCCATAGATACAGGCACTCCTGAATATTTATTTATTAAACCCCTGAGTAGGGTCAGTCATGGTGCTGGACAGAAGGATGAACATGTGGCCTCACCTTTAGGATTTTAATTTACTAGACAGAGCCTGAAGCACATATGAAGAGGCAGGATAAGGTAGTAGAAACGCTACTGAGATGCCCGCAGGTTACAGCAGGACATACAGCAACTAGCGACCAATGCTGCCCAGTGGGACCTGGGGTCTGAAAAGGCTTCCACGAGAAGCCCCTTGAGTTGAATTCTCAAAGAGGAGAAAACAGCATGAGAAATAACAGCCCATCTGGGGAACTAGAGAGTTGAGTGTAGCTGGTACACAGGAGAAAGGAAGAAGGAGGGAAGGGAAAATATGAAAGGATTAAATCATGAAGACTCTTATGGACTATGTCTCAGGCAACATTATCATTGCTGTGACCCAATAAATCTGATCACACATCTTAGAGGAAGATTTATTTGCTCACAGTTGTGGAGATTTCAGAGGTTCAGTTCATGTCAGGACAGGTTTGTAGAGCTCAGGGCATGGAGGCAGGAAGCAGAGAGAGGGAGAGAGCAAGGTTCTGCTTTCATATCATGGAAGCCAGAAGCAAGTCTAGAAACAGGAATCTAGAAAGTACTGTAATCTTAAGGATTGTTTCTAGAAAAGTCAGGAAATCCTTTGCTCCTCTCCTCTGAATAAGTCTACAGCTAAAGCTATACACTTGACGGTTTCTTCAGAAAGTCTAAGCTAACTATCTGGTTGGAGAAACAAGACAATTTCCAAGAAAACTCAGATCCCCATCACCTCCATCTTTAACTTCCCTCAGGAATTTGTGCTACCGCTTTAGCACCATCGGAATTTTTAAAATTTTTCTTTTTCCAACTAAGGAATATCATTGTTTGAGGTTGGCTTTGTTGTTTGTTTTTGTTTCTGTCACTGTGCCATTTGGGGGTTTACGAGGCCTTTGTTCCTAAAGCTGCTGCTATTGGACCTGTCATACAGTGAAGCTCACGTTGTTTAGCATTATTTGATGGCTGGTTACAACAAAATATCCCTGTTTTAATTAGATGTGGCTTCTGCTTGCTATGAGGAGGGACAATGGATTTTGGAATTTCAAATTAGCTGTAATTATATGGCTTTGTTCACCCAGGCAAATCTAGAAGATCAGGTTGCTGAGCCGCAAGCCGGGGGACAGTGTATGTTCTCTGGGAACACCTCCCAGCCCCCCAGGCCCGGGCAGCATACTTTGCCTTCGGGTGTGGAGAAGCCTATATGTTATTTGGCAGGAGTTTCAAAGGGAAATGTGTATCTTCTGGAAAGAGTGGTTGGATTCCCCAAGCGCAGGTGAGCATATTGCTCATGGTGGTGGAATTTCAGGTTTAACGACAGAGGGATGCCTCTAAGGACTTTCTGCTTTATGGAGCAATTTGTGAAGCCCTGTAGTTTCTACAGCAAATCAAATAAATTTATAAGGAAAATGTGATACATGTTCTCCTCTCCTTTCCTTTCCTTTTCTTCTCTTTCCACAGTAATGAGGAGCTAATAGTAAAACATTACTTTCCTTTGGTTTCTCTGACAAGTAAGAGATACCAATAACAAATGCAATGCCCGTAACTGTTAAACAGATACCTGTGTTTGCGTATTTCCTCCTTCAAGCAAGGCAATGCCGAGTAAAATGCCTTCCGAAAAAATCCTGTCATTTTTGGTGTTGACTATAACATCGATGACAAGTTCCGACGCGCCCTCTTTATCCAGCAGACACTGAATGTCAGACATCGAGATCCCCATCTTCTCCAAATCTTGTCCAGAAAAGCTTCCTGTCATTAGGAAAAATAAATAAATAAACAAACCTTTATTACAGACATTATTGGCATATAATGTTTTTCAATTCTTAAACCATAAGAATATTTATCATTGACACTCTTTTCATCCAACAAAGTTAAATATAATGGAAGCTTGAGTTAAAAATTATCAAAAGTTTATAAAATGGAACTTTTTATTAAATTTCTGACATCTGTAATTATATGTAATTAAAATTTTTTTCTTAAGAAAATGATTTGGAAAAAAGATAAATAGCTTTATTTTTGTCCTTGTTTCTTAGTGTGTATATATACATACATACATATATATATATATGTATGTATATATACTTGGTTTAACTTAAATATATGACTTAGTTTAACTATTTTTCCAAGACAAAATCAATTATAATGTTTAATTCCATTATTTTATGAATCCCAACCTGTGCAAAGGTTTTTAATAGTGCTTTTTAAATGAATATTTTGATTTTGTGCTATTTAAGTAAAATACTAGAGTAACACCAACATAAAAATATGTCACAAGAATCCTAAAATCAGAAAAAAAAAACATGAGAAGCCTCACCTCCGACTTGGGCAATTTTGGAGTAGTTTCCTGATAGATGTCCATTCATACCAACTCCGTAATCACCTTTAAAGTATCGATTCAGGAGTATTTTTCTTAATGTACTACCCTAATAAGAAGGATAGAAAAAGTATCAGTTATTGTTTCTTTTTCTAATAAAAGTGAAAAATATCAGTATATTAAAATGCCACTTAAAATGTATTTTATGGATGATGTTGAGACATGAAAATTTTAATTTTATATTAAAGAATATGTTCCGAAGCCAAAATCCTTATAAATATGCCTCATCGAGATAGTAATTATTTTATTTCTCATAATAAATAAAGAAGGTGGGAGGAAACATCCGGGGTAATAGGCTCATGGCATCGATTGTGGAGATGGTTTCGGGGATGTATCCTTATCTCTAAACTCATCCAGTTGTATACATTAAATAGATACAGCTTTTTGTATGTTCATTATCCCTCAATAAAGTTGTTTTAAAAATAGTTTACTTCTCCCAGAAATATAGTATTTTGAATGGAATGCATTAGAAAAATCACAAATGCCATAAAAAGTCCTAGTGTTGATAAGAATGTCAGCAGTTCCTAAAGAAAAAGAATAACAGAGGCTGAAACAGAAGGATTATAAACTTAGTAAAAGAGCTGGATATAGAGCCGGCACTCAAAAATTAACCTTGATACGACAGAGTTTGAATTACATTCAAACTCTAAGAACTTAATTCAGAAGATGTGGGTAAAAGACAGTGCATTTCATTACAAAACAGGTAATTCAAAAATTCCTAAATCTGGCCTGGTGTGGAAGCATATGCCTGTAATCCCAGTAATTGGGAGGCTGAAACAGGAGGATTGTAGGTTCAAGACCAACCTCAGCAACTTAGTAACACCCTCAGCAACTTAAGGAGCCCCTGTTTCAAAAAAAAATTTTTTTTTAAAGGGCTGGGGGTATAGCTTGGAGGTAGAATACCCCTGGGTTCAGGTTGAGTCCCCAGTGTGTGTGTGTGTGTGTGTGTGTGTGTGTGTGCGTGTGTGTGTGTGTCTCTCTCTCTCTCTCTCTCTCTCTCTCACACACACACACACACACACACTGCTGTCTTCAACTTTGTACTAATTATAGGATGTTTTTAAAATAATACATTTTGAAATATAATTACTTGCATGTATATAAGAAACACAGACGATAACTCCAAATCTCCTCTTTTATTGGTTGCTATTAATTTAATTTAAAAAGAATGATTTAAAAGTGTCATTTAAAGAATACTTGTTTAAACGATTTAAATTAACATGTCTGAGGAGTCACTCCCATCCTGCAAGTCAGGAAACTGGCCCAAGAGCTCATGTGATTGGCTGCACATCAGGCAGCTAATTGGTGGTTCAGTGAGACCCTATCTGGGCTCTCGATTTCAAAATCCAGGCCATTTCTCATGCCGTCCTGTACCAAGCTCCCCAGAAGACTGACCCCTCTGTGTGCAACACATGGCCCGCATGGCTCCTTCCCCCCTCACGTGTGGGTTACTCTGGTCTCTCAAGTCCTTAGGGTTCTGTCCTCAGTTCCTTTGTTGTGCTCCCTCCCCATCTTCCTTCTCCCCATGGTGATTTCATCCACTCCTCCTGGTTGCACAATCCTGTTGTGCTTCCTCCAGCCTTGACCTCGCTCTCCTGAGCGTCTCTTTCTGTTTCCACTTAGATGGTCTTATCTCTGTCTCGAGGCCCTACTGGCACCTCACACTCGATTTTCCAGAATGGAATATTCTTTCTCTTTTAAACATGTTTTCCTCTCAATTTCAATTTATCTTGAGGAGATTAGAATCGAGCTGGTCACTTGGGCTTCAAACTTAAGAAATCACCTACTACCACCCGCCCTAACTTGACACTGACTTGTGACATCCTACCATTTCAACCGCAGCTTCCTGCAGTGTCTTCAGACATCATATTTTAACCAAACTGAGCTACGTGCTGTGTGTGTGTGTGTGTGTGTGTGTGTGTGTGTGTGTGTGTGTGTTGTGTGTGTGTGTGTTGCTGGGTATTGAACCCAGTGGCATTTTACCTCTGAGCTATCCCCCCAGACCCATTTTATTTTTTTTATTTGGAAACAGGGTCTCGCTAAGTTGCTGAGGCTGGCCTCCAATCTGCGATCCTCCTGTTTCAGCCTCCCAAGTACTGGGACTAGAGGCGTGCACCATGACTAGCTCTATGTGCTCATTACTTAACCAAAGTTGTCTTTCTTTGCTCACTTAGTATGGACAGGTCCTGTCTTCCCTCCTCACTTTACAAATATCCATTAGGCACCTATTTAGGCCTTCTCATAAGTGATTGAGACATAATCTTCCCCTCAAAGAGTTCACAGGAAGTCATATGCTTGGTCCCATGGAAGGATGTAAGAGGCAGCGGACTACTCTGAGAAGGTTTTCCAAGGCACACATCCATTCCTGACCCAGGATCTTCAGAGTAGAGCAACAAATACGTTCTAAGTGTTAGAGTGCCAAGAATTTTAATAGACAGTGTCTGCAGTTGCTTATCTTTACAACCACATTTATTGATAAATACTTTAATTTTTAGAATGTAGACACTCATCAGTGCTTCATATTTCATTTTTTTCTTCCTTTAAGGCCTTTTCATATGGGATATAGTGAGTAAAGGTAATGACTGGTCTTTTAAAAAAAATAGTGAGGTGTAAGAGTTTATTCTACCACTTAATATAACTCTACTATTCCCTACCTAACATAAGTAGGGCATCTAGACTAACAAGACAAATAGAAATAGTCATTCCTTTTTATTTACTTATTTGTTTATTTCTTTATTTATTTATTTTGGTACTGGGGATTGAACCCAGAGGCATTCTACCTCTGAGCAACACCCCCAGTCCGATTTTATTTTTTATTTTGAAACAGGGTCTCACTAGGTTGCTGAGAGTCACACTGTATGTTGCTGAGACTGGTCTTGAACCTGTCTCAGCCTCCCAAGTACTAGGATAACAGGCGTGTGCCACCATGCCCACCATTCCATTTTTTTTTTCTTTTTTAAAGAGAACATCTTAACTCAATGAAAAATGGGCAATTGAACTGAATAGACACTTCTCAAAAAAGGAAATACAAATGGCCATCAAATATCTGAAAAATGTTCAACATTATTAGCAATCAGGAAAATCAAAACTACACTGACATTCACCTAATTTCAGTTAGAATGACAATCATGGAGAATACAAACAATAAATTCTGGCAAGGATATGGGGAAATAGGAACTCTTATACACTGTTGGTGGGATTGTAAATTTGTACAACCACTAATGGAGATCAGGATGGAGGTTCCTCAAAAGACTAGGGATGGAACCACCATATGACCCTGCTATACCAATCCTCGGTATCGTTCCTAAAGAACTAAAGCCATAATATTACAATGATACAAGTATATCCATGTTTATAGCAGCACAGTTCACAATGGTCAAATTATGGAAACAACCTAAGTCTATGCCAATAGGCAAACGGATAAAAAAAATGTGGTATGTCCACATAATGGAATTTTGCTCAGCCAAAAAGAACAAAATCAGGCCATTTGCAGGAAAATGGATGGAGCTAGACAATATTATGCTAAGTGAGATCAGTCAGTCTCAGAAAGTCAAGGGTCACAAGTTTCCTCTCCTGTGGAAGCCAGAAAGAAAATAGGAAAGAAAAGGGACTTCAGTCAAATGAGGAGAGAGACCAGCAGAATACTAGAAGAGGATTGAAGGAGGGAGGTTGGGAGGGGGAAAGGAGGCTGAGGAAGGGAATAGTTTAAATAATGTCATGCCCATATATAAAGGCATCACTACCAATCTCACAACATGTACGGGCAGGAGGAAGGGGGGACACACCAAGTGATGCGTGCGTGTGCGCTTGTGCCACTTTGAATCTCTCTATGATGTATATTTATAATGTACCAATAAAAATATAAAAATAAAAGAGACGGTACTTTGAATTGAATTAGTTTCATCTGGTTGAAAGCATGATCCCTCCAAAAGGGGAAGCAAATCAAAATAAGACATTTCTTTGGAATCAAACAGGTTTTTCCTGTGTATCTCATTACAGCAAGAGATGTCATGAAAGACCTTTCAGGCCCATAAACTATAGGGCTAAAGTTATGAATTGGGACGAAAAATGTGAGCTATCTGAACAGAGGCGCTGGCTTTCTTTTTTTTTGTGTGTGTGTGGTACTGAGGATTGAACCCAGGGGCGTTCTACCTCCACGCTACACCCCCGGCCCTATTTTTTATACTTTATTTTGAAACCGGGTCTCACGAAGTTGCGGAGGGCCTCACTTAAGTAGAGAGAGAGAGAGAGAGAGAGAGAGAGAGAGAGAGCTAGAGAGCTGAGGCTGGCTGCGAACCCGGATCCTCCGGTCTCCGCCTCCCAAAGTACTGGGATTACAAGCGTGCGCCACCATGCCTAGGTGGCGCTGGCTTTCTTTAAGGGTAGCTCAGTTTGCTGCACCAGCCACAGTTCTCACCTCCACAGACCACTCACTCCACCCTGCAGGGCTCGGCTGGTGCATCTCTAATAAAGCTGACAAACGTGAACACTCAGGCCTCTCTCCCTGAAATTGCCCAAGTCGATGTGAGTGTCTGGAAGAGAACCTGCTGTGAGTAGAGTTTGGATCCTTGTGAACCGGTTCCCCTTCTTACTCTCTATAAGAATCTTTTACTCATGGCTTCTTGTCACACTACTTCAAGAACCCAACCAAGAAGCAAACACCATTTTTTTTTCCTTCAAAAAAAGAAGAGTTGGGCAGGTAGCACACTCCTGTAATCCCAGCTACTGGGGAGGCTGAAGCAGAGGATCGCTGGTTCGTGGCCAGCCTTGGCAATTTAGTGAGACCCTGTCTCAAAACAAAAAGGGAGCTGGGTGTGGTGGTGCATACTTGTAATCCTAGTACTTGAGAGGCTGAGACAGGAGGACTGCGGGTTCGCGGACAGCCTCAGCAACTTAGGAAGACCCTGATTCAAAATAAAAAATAAAATAGGGATGGGGTGTAGCTTAGAGGTAGAATGCCTCTGGATTCAAGCCCCAGTGCCACACACACACAAAAAGAAAAAAGCAAAGAAAAACTAAAAGGGTTGGGATATAGTTCAGTGGGACAGCACCCTAGGTACAAGCCCTTGGTACTGAGAAAGAAAGGGGGGAGGGAGAGAGGGAGGAAGGAAGGAGACCGCTTTACACCTTTTGTTTTTAAAATGCCCTTTATATACCTTTATATACCTTTATATAGCTAGAAGAATAAACTGTTTAAAACCAATCATAGAGTAGAAGTGTGTCACACTAAACTACAACAATGGTCACATGGAGATCTTTGCCAGTCATGGTGGTGCACACCTGTAATCCCAGTACTTGGGAGGCTGAGATAGGAGGATCGTAGGTTCAAGGACAGCCTCCGCAACTTAGCAAGGCTCTAAACAACCTAGTGAGACCCCGTTTCAAACCAAAAAGTTTAAAAAGGGCTGGGGGGTGTAGTTCAGAGGTAGAATGCCTCTGTGTTCAATTCCCAGTACTGAAAAAAAAATAAAAAAAAGAATGGAGATCTTCAATCGCACTACACCACAAGCACAGCAGAAGTGACTTCTGTTGTCATGTATCAAGCTCTGACTTGCAGAGGAGAGGCAGGTCCTGTGTCATGGTTGGCTTGGGGCTCCTTGGTGGCCTGCACTATTGGTGATAGGCTACAGAGGTGGTTGCTTAGATGTGAGTCATTTCCCCTAAATACTTTCACTCAAATAAAATAAATGTAGAACCCTTGTCAGAAATTCTGGTGCCAGGGATGTAAATCACTGTCTCTGGGCTATAATTGCCATGGAAGAAATTGGGGGAAAGAACTAAAAGAGCATTAAGCCATTTTCAAAATAATTCTACCACAATTGAGAAGTTCTACTTCTGTACTGGTTGTTCAAATCTAAAATGAATTCCTGACGTGGCCTCCCACAGAAGGTGTCTTTGTTGCATTAGGCCAACCAGCGAGGCACGTCCTTGACAGTCTCTTCAGTATCAGAGTCAATTCCAGGCCACAAGACACTACTGTTAGCCAATGTCTTCATGTGAACACATCCCAGATGTGCGAAACGCAGTGTAGCCAAGATAACTAGCAACCACCTTCTGAAATTACAACAAAATATCTCCGTAAAGAGACAGATTTTTGTGGCCAGAGAAGTCATGCTGACAGTTTGTGAATATCTAGGAGGATTGTTTTTTTATTTTTATTTTTCCTGGCCACTCCCTGCTAAGCCGAGCCCAATGTATCAAAACTTACGCAACTCAGAAATGGTTGCCTTTCATGGACAGAAAGGATAACAACAATTTATGAATCCTAGAAAGGACTAAAGATTTTCTTTCACTTGTGAGAAAGCACAACACTTTGCCTTAATAGAGGCTACGAGCCTCAGGAGTGAAGAGTTTGAGGAGGTAAGATTTGAAGACCTGAGTCCACATTCGTTCCCATCCTCTTGGAAAAATGCACTAAAGTAATCATTGTGGATAATGTAATCAAGACATTATGACAAAGTGGTGCCCTCACCAACAGCCTAGAAAACTAAACCCTCAACTAGAAACTCAAATGGAATAAAAATTGCAAAAACAGATGGGTTCAAGATGTTTCACTTAGGATTTTTTCTAAAAGATTATTGATTATTTATTAATCAGCTTGGACAAGATCTGCAAGTAGTACCTCTGGTCTCCACTGTCTCATTTTAGCCTTAAACTCAGTAATAGCAAAATTGTTATTTTCATAATCTTTTGGTTTAATGGAATTTCATCTGATTAAACATTTTTCCTCATTTGAATTCTCAGGGGGTGGGGAAAGGTACATTTCTCATTTTAAATAAATTATTATAACAACTGTATCCTAATGGAATTGTATTAGATCTATCATTATGATCAACTATTTCTTTAGGGAACTCCTCTGAGGAAATATGTCAAATCTCCCATAATATAGCTCTGTGTGTGTGTGTGTGTGTTGCTGGGGATTGAACCCAGGGACATTCTACCTTGAAGCTATACCCCCAGCCCTATTTTTAATTTTTTTTTTTTAGCGGTACCGGGGATTGAACCCACGGGCATTCTACTTCCGAGCTACACCCTCAGCCCTATTTTTTATTCTTTATTTTGAAACAGGGTCTCACTAAGTTGCAGAGGGCCTCACTATGTAGCTGAGGCTGGCCATGAACCTGCGATCCTCCTGTCTCTGTCTCCCAAGTACTGGGATTATAAGCGTGCGCCACCACGCCCGGCTTTTAAAATTTTTTATTTGGAAACGATTTTGCTAAGTTGCTGAGGCTGGCCTAAGACCTGCACTCCTCCTGTCTCAGCCTCCCAAGTACTGGGATTACAGGTTTGCGCCAGCACGCCCTGCTCAGATCTAGCTATCTAATAGTCTGAATGTCTTGGTCTCAGTCTGAGTAGTGAATGCCAATTTCTTTCTCTCTTGCTGTTGCCCTGCTCTCTTAAGATAAGAAACACAAATTTCAATAGTGTTATATAGTTGTTACATTCTTCATCAGCACAATGATACACTCTTTATGGACCGGAAGAACAGACAGATACCTTCACAATACTAGTAAATGGACTCGTGCAAGATATAAGACTGGAACATTTTAGAACCAATCATTCATATACTACAATAGCAATCCAGGCCAGTTTCCTTCCTTCCTTTTTTTATTAATTATAAATACATCTGTTACATTTCTATCATGTGTCAAGAACCAGAAAAGGAAGAACTACCAGAAGAAGTTCTGCAGCATAGGCTAAGATAATTTCTAAATATGTAGAGTTGAGACCTATGGTACTGTTTTTCAATAGAGATAATCCTCACCAGACCATTTGATTCCATTTGTGAAATTTAAATGTTTAAACAGGAAGTGATGACGTTTAAACACTTGATTGATTATGCTGGGTATAAGAGTGACTTCGGCAATCACTAGAGGGTTATCAAATAGCCCAGCCTCAAGACAAAGCGGATGGCTGAGAAGGCTCTGTTAGGGGATGATTCTGTGTTCCCTAAATAGTGAGGCATAAAGGGAACTGTATTTATTTTCTTTGGGGTATAATAAAAGGCTCTTGGTATTTGAATTCCAGGAAGCACACTGAATGACATCAAACTCAACAAACTCTCCCACCTCAACCATTTTAAATACAGGGTCTGCTTAAATTCAGAGGCTGAGGACTTATGCAACCCCTCACCAATGGTACTTGAGAATGGATTTTATTACTTGTAACTGTTTAGTTTTCCGAGTAAACAATATTCATCTGATCTTCAGAGCATAGAGGTAGAAATTCGAGAGGAGGGTATATAAGCAAGAGATGTGTAGAAAGGCTTTAGACATCATTTCCTTGATGAAGAAGCACTACTGGACTCACAGGTTACAAATCATTATCTCATAATATTACAGTCAATTTGCAGTGGCGCAGAACCACTGAAGTTAAGCCCAGGACCCCTGGTACACAGCGCAGAGACCTTCGAGAGTACTGTTATGGAAAAGATGGAACCGACGCGGCCAATGCATGCATGCGCACACACACCAAAGGCTAGGGAAATGGAATTTCTTTTTTGTTTTGTTTTGGTTTTTTTGTGTGTGGCACTGGTCATTGAACCCAGGGGCTTTCTACCTCCGAGCTACAATCCTATCCCTATCTATCTATCTATCTATCTATCTATCTATCTATCTATCATCTATCTATCTATCTTCCTTCTATCATTTATCAATCCATCTATCTATTTTAAATAGGGTCTTGCTAAGTTTGCTGAGAGCCTTGGTAAGTTGCTGAGGCTAGCCTCAAACCTGCAATCCTCCATTTCAGCCTCCCAAGTACTGGAATAACAGGAGTGCACCACCACACCCAGTGGAAAAATGGAATTTCAAGGAGTAATTTCAAAGCCTCTGCAAAGACTGTGCAGCTGAGGGAGGGTATGGTGAGTTCAATATCAGACTCAGTTCCAGCCGGTCCCAGAGAACACAAGAGGAAAACATAAGAGGGAGGAGGAGATGGGAAGAAACAAGAGAACTGACATTGATCTGAATAACACTCATGAACTACAATGGAAAAGGAGTCTTCCTGTTGGATGACAGGATAAGTCATATTTAGATTGCTGCTTTGAGGTTCTGTCCCCAGATGCTGTGTGACTCCTGTTATATTTCTACAACCATTTAGTAAAGATGGATATGCAGGTCCAACCTCAGAAGGTGCATAACAGAAGGTGAGGAATAATACATAAGGGAGTTAAGATCGGCGCCGGTCTGCCCTGTGTTTGCCTTCCTGTGCCTATGGAATCTCTTGTAGTCTCAGTAGAAGGCGGCCCTGGAGCTCCACACTGTGATCTACTGATCTATAACCAAGAGAGATGGCTCGTGGCTTAGGGGAGCTGTCACGGAAACAGTGACACAAGTACACATAAGTACGTATGTGAGCATGAGAGAAAGGATCTCATCCTTTCCCCAAAAAATATAGGAAGAAATTGTGCTTAAAAGGGAGGGAGAGGCCGGGCGTGGTGGTGCACGCTTGTAATCCCAGTACTTTGGGAGGCGGAGACCGGAGGATCCCGGTTCGTGGCCAGCCTCAGCTCTCTTGCTCTCTCTCTCCCTGTCTCTCTCTCTCTCTCTCTCTCTCCTTAGTGAGGCCCGCCACAACTTTGTGAGACCCGGTTTCAAAATAAAGTATAAAAAATGGGGCCGGGGGTGTAGCGCGGAGGTAGAACGCCCCTGGGTTCAATCCCCGGTACCGCAAAAAAAAAAAAAAAAAAAGGGAGGGAGAAAGCTAGTGCTTGTATTACTTATCAATCAATGCAGATACTTGACAAAAGAAGTAGGAAGCTAAATTTTAATAAATTCAGAATAAATTTAGAGTTTCCCCGGATAGAAGAGAAATATTGATGGAGTCTGTGAAATGAGGAAGAATTCCACATAGCTCAACTCAGAGGGAGGTCTTAAGAATTGGGGAAGATAATATCTATGCACACTTTAATATATAAGAAGTTCAATTTATGACCCCCCCCCCCGCATTGAAAGACTGTGTATGTTAGTGGAAATGATGTTTTGGAAACCAACATCAGTGGTTCGGATCTGGGTTCTGCCACTTACTGACTTTGTGATCTCAAGAATTTTACTTAATTGCCCTGAGACTCGGTTTCCCCATCTCTGGATAATAATATCCACATTGCAAGGCTATTTCAGGATTAGAAATCACACTTTATGTTGTTAGCCATAAGTGCCAAGTAAATGTAATATTTTATTTAACAATTAAAGATAAGGAAGCTTCAACCTGGAGGAGATTTGACAAGTGCAGACCTGCATGGGATATTCTAGTGCTCAGTGCCACAAAGACACAGGCTCTAGCTGCTGACATGAATACTCAGTTCCAACCTTCTACACGTTTCTAAGAGAAGGCAAAAAAACCCAGCATTCACTTTGTAGAAGATTACTTTGAAGCCAATTTGATCAGTATATTATAGTTTCATAAAAACAATGCCTCATGTCGATAGCTTCCACCCACCCCTGGTGCGTGTACAAAGCAGAATTCTCCTGAAGACAATTTAGATCAGCTCTTCCTGAAGTAATGTTAGAAGGAAAGCCAATATTTCAGGTTCTGTGAGAAAAGAGCTATTTTCCCTCCCAATGTTCATTTTTAACCTAAGAAATGCAGCAACATATTAAATATGTTTATAAAGCTATCACCACGCACCGACGCTCATTGGGAAAGTCTGTGCTTCCTCACTGGTCGCCCAGGCCACCTGCAGCCCCTCACGCATTCTCCACTCGGGACTTGGAGGCTTGAAAACGATGGGCGACTAGCATTTGGAATGCATGGACTTGAGTACTTACAAATCAATAAGGAAAGTAGCCGGGCGTGGTGGCGCACGCTTGTAATCCCAGTACTTGGGAGGCAGAGACCGGAGGATCATGGGTTCATGGCCAGCCTCAGCTACTTAGTGAGGCCCTCCGCAACTTAGTGAGACCCAGTTTCAAAATAAAGGATAAAAAAATAGGGCCGGGGGTGTAGCTCGGAGGTAGAACGCCCCTGGGTTCAATCCCCGGTACTGCAAAAAAAAAAAAAAAAAAGGAAAGTATACATTCACAGGAATGTGAACAAAAGACTGGAACTGACATTCCACATAAGAAGCACACGTCGCCAATAAATGAACGCTTTCATGTGATGACTTTCATTCAGCCATCAGGGAAATACAGGGTAAGATGACCAGGCAGCAGCTTAACACCAATCAATTGGCAGAAATGAACGAAGCCCCACAGGTGCTGGAGAGCATGTGGATGAAGAGAAGGATGAAAAGTGGTACAACCACTTTGGAAGACACATCAACATACACTTTCAGCCAGCAAGAGCACCTCCAGGAGAACAAACAGCACCACGTCCTAGACTTTCACGTTAGCATCCAGGGCACCAGCAAAACAGCACGCAGCAATCACACGGAATCAACGCAAACAACCACTGACGCGAAAATGAAGAAATAAATGATAACATATTCTCAGTGTGGAAGATTCTACGTGATAAACATGAATGAACTAGAGCCTCACAGCAGCACTCAACAACCTGGATGAATCTTAGAAATGTAAAGCTTAGTGTTACAGTGCTAGATTATTTTTATTTTTATTTATTTTTTGTCACTGGGGATTGAACCCAGAGGCATTCTACCTCCGAGCTACACCCCTAGCCCTATTTTATTTTTATTTTGAAACAGGGTCTCGCTAGGTTGATGAGAGTTTCACTACTTGCTGAGGTTGTCCTCGAACTTGTGATCCTCCTGTATCAGCCTCACAAGTACTGGGATTACAAGTGTGCGCCACCATGCCTGGCTTATAGTGCTAGATTAAAAGACAATTATTTTTCATTCAATATATTTTATCAATTATAATATACCAGCAACTGTATCACTATAAAGAAAGAAAAAGAAGCTGGGTGAGGTGGCACACGCCTATCGCCTATTCCAGTAGGGATGGGAGTACATGGGAGGCTGAGACAGGAGGATTACAAATTCAAGGCCTCAGCAACTTAGCAAGGCCCTCAGCAACTTAGTGAGATCTGTTTCAAAATAAAAATTAAAAAGGGCTGGGGATATAGTTCAGAGGTAGGATGCCCCTGGGTTCAATCCCCAGTACCACATACATAAATAATAAATAAATAAGGAACCATTCCAAAGTTCAGTCTGAAGACAGGAAGATAACATATTAATTAATGATTGCAGACATAGCTTAATGTGACACAACACAGAACACACTGATGGATTCCATGTTAGTCCAGTCCAAGTTCTTCCCCTGCTACGGTATGTCTGCTAAAATAGGATTTTAATGTCTTACCAAGAAACACAGAGACCACCTTGCTGAACAACATGGAAGGATCCATGTTGTTTGGCATTAGGCAACCCAGCTCCTAAGATCATGTGACTATCTCAGTTTAAAGATCTGTTTGGGTGTGCTATAGTTATTAAAAAGATAAAATTAAAGATAATTCTATGCTACCTCATGTTTTTAAACATGTCATTTCTTTAGTGTTTACTATTATACTACAAATTACATACATCTAATTTTGATCATCTCTTGCACAATTTGTCTGTAAGACCATATATTTTGCCTACATTAATGTAAGCAACTACATACTCTCGTGAGCACTTAATTGTGTTCTATATGTAAACCAAGATTTTCAAAGAATTCCAAAGCAAAGAAACTGAGACAATGATTTAGAAGTAATAAAAAACAGAAATTCCTTACATTTCAAAGCATCAACACAATTATTGCAAAAAGAAAATGAGATCTTAGTTCAAACAAATGTGAAGGTGCTGGAGCTCAGGAAAGGGACAAAGTGCCAAACGCCTGCCTTGGGCGCGACCGTTCTCAGAAAGTCTTTGACGAGGCTTATTACAGTCTTTTGAAACTATTTTGAAAAATTGACTCCCTGTGGCATATGCCACAGCAGATATTTTGCCACTTTAATACACCTAGAAGGGTAACCGGAATCCAGGGCACTGAGGACATACAGCTTTATTTTTGGTAACAGGCAAAGCGCATTTGCTGCGGTGGAGACGTGTCGCTCCCAAGGACTGTGGCCCCAGCATTCACACTGCAAGGTAGATGTTGTCACAGGCTTGTGAGTCACCTGTTGAAACTAGCTTCTGAAAGAAGCAAGAAAACAACACACACAGGCTGAGAAGAAAGGTTAAAATCTTTAATAAATTTGATTGGAGGTAAACCGGTTCTTTTAAATTAGTAAATTGAACAAAAAAAGAGAGAATCATTTCAGTGAACTACAGGTTGTAATGTCAATCAAATGCTCCCACATTGGGAAAGAGTAAGTCAATGAATATCTCTCTTCCCTTTTCCTCTATCCAATGTGTATGCATGTACATGTGTGTATATGATGTAGAGGCATATAAATGATCACACTCTTGGATATTAATTCATATATTTATCAAAGATATTTATGAAGTTAATGAGGTATTAAAATTGGCTTTCATCCTCAGAGGCATTGGTAAGCATGTGACCAGCAAGTGAACAGCACGCCTCCTTTTCTGTTATGTTTCATTAATTCTAACATACACCTTCTTCTTGACATCTTAATATTTCTAGCATTCTTTTTCCCTTTTGTTTTCTTTCTTTCTTGGGTTTTTTTTTTTTTTGGTACTGGAGTTTGAACCCAGGGGCATTCTACCTCTGAGCTACATCCCCAGCCCTATTTTATTTTTTATTTGAAACAGGGTCTCACTAAGTTGTTGAAGGCCTTCCTAAGTTGCTGAGACTGGCCTTGAACTTGCAATCCTCCTGTCTCAGCCTCTCATGTACTCCCATCCCTACTGGAATAGGCGATAAGCGTGTGCCACCACACCCAGCTTCTTTTTCTTTATAGTGGAGATTTAACCTTTGCAGTCAAACATATTTTTAGTGTTCTCCTTTATCCATGCTGCATTTCTACATGACAGCCCAACTCACCACCATATTAAGTTTTTGATGCCATCTCCCCTGAGTTGGACCTGCACTAAAATTAGAAAGGAAAATGACAATATTGATAGAGATGAGAGATTTGTTTATCTTACATATCAAGTGTAATGGAAAAGTAAGCAAGCGATATTCATTTAACTTTTTATGAATCGCAGAAAATATTGTATTTCTCTTATTTAAAAAAAATCGCCCCTTTATACCACTTCATATCCCCTAGGATAGCCAAAATAAAAAATACAAATAATAACACATGTTGGTGAGGATGTGGAGAAATAAGGACCCTCATGCATTGCTAATTAGAATATAAAATTTTGTGCGGCTACTTGGGAAAATTGTTTGGCAGTTCTGAAAAATTAAACAGAGTCATATGACAGCCAGGCATGGTGGCACACACCTGTAATCCAGTACTTGGGAGGCTGAGACAGGAGGATCACAGGTTCGAGGCCAGCATGTGGTATTAGTGAGACCCAATTTCAAAGTAAAAAATAAAAAGGGCTGGGGTGTGGTTCCAAGGTAGAATGCCCCTGGGTTGAATCCCCAGTACCACCCCCCAAAAAGAAAAACAACAAGAGTTACCATATGACTCAGCAACTCCATTCCTAAGTGTATACCCAAGAGAAATGAAAACATGTTCACATAAAAACTTGTATGGGAATGTTCATAGCAGCATTATGCATAATGGTCAAAAAGCAGAAACAACCCAAATACTCATCAAATGATGAACAGGCACATAAAATGTGGTATTAGCATACAATGGAATATTATTTGTCAATAAAAAGGTATGAGGTATTACTATATGCTATGACCTGGAAAGACTGCATACCATATGACTCCGTTTATATAAAATGTCAGAAGAGGACAATTCACAGAGATAGAAAGTGGATTAGTGTATTCCAGAAACGGGGGATGGCGGGGATGAGGAATGACTGCTAATGGACATGGGCTTTCTTTTGGGGGTGATCAAAATAGGTCTAAATTTAGACATTGGCATTGGCTGCAAATTTAAGAAGATACTAAAGGTCACTGAATTGTACAATTTAGCAGGGTGAATTTTATGATATGTGAATCTATCAATAAGACTCTTAAAATTTTTAAAAAATATCCATTAGATTGATTAAGGAAAATCACTTCTTAAATGATTTTAAGCTACAACTCTTAAAGAAGGTGTCAGTTCTGTCCAAATTTTTGCTAAGCAGCTGAGCTGCTATTTGCCACAAAGTTCCTGCATTGAAGTACATCTGTGCAACAGATGTATTAGAATGGCACATGTTTTCAATGTTACATCTGTTAGTAAAATGTAGCGAGGCTCAAACTGCTAATTAAATATGAAACTGTGTGTGTCAATTAGGAGCCAATTTCTTGTTAAAACTGCCTAATGTTTAAGGCACAATAAATTGAGCTAGTATCTGGGACTGTTTTGTGTCTTGACCTGTGTGGGAAGGCAGGCCCATGCACTGAATATAGGCTAGACGGTTTCCATGGATACCTCACAAACTTGAGGTGGAGAAACTCCAAACTATAAGCGACTTCATGGAAATTATGCTTCGCGAAATATTTTCTAAATGTAAAAAATCCTTCATCTTCCTGAAGAAGGATGCCCATATCTATTTTATTGATAAGATTTTTTGGGGGGAGAGGTGAGGCAAGTTTTAAAAGGGGTAATTTTTAAGCTCCTTTAGAATTTATATACAGAGAGACATTCAAAATATGTATCTCATCACAAGCTTTATGGCAAACCTCAAGAGTTTAAAGATATTTAGCTTTTATAGGAACCAACTACAGTGAATTATTCCAGCTGAGTTTAATTAATCTGGCCACTGCATGCTAATATGCTGGTCTTTCCAAATAAATGTACACTGTAATTACAACCAGGCTACTCCACCCACCGTCCTTTTTCTCCTTCCCATGAAATATGACTACATATCTTCCAGATGTAGCATGAAAGCCACAGTGCTATTTGCCAACCATTTCAGAATTAAACAACACATGAGATGAACACGTGTAGCTTCTATCAGAAAAGGAGATGTTTCCCACACAACTTTGCCTAGAAGACCTGTCCACATACCTGTTTATTAACACCTTTAACCGAGTGGAGAAGGAGGAATAAGAAAGTCATAACACCAGCTTTCTTCATGTCCCCGAATCACTTCCACTATTAGGCAATCAAGTCCTAGAACTCCAAAGATAATCAGCATGCACAGAAATGCAGCTGTATTCTTTGGACCAATTAACCCAGGCTTTAGAGGAGGACCGGCATGAGTAAGGGAAAGGACACAGATTGTTGTGATAACAAGACAGACACATCAGTAGGCTTTAATCAAATTAAACTAATATTGGACTATGCATCAGGATAATTTCGCAAAATATCATCTCTCAGCTCTCAGCAATCTAACACCTGGCTAAGCAGCAGGAGTCGACTGTGTTATGCTCTTCCCAAACATTTTTTGAAGAGTGGGCATTTGTTTCAATTTAATGTAAAATAAAGACAACATTTTGAAAAAACCTTAGAAAATGTTCACTAGAAGTGTTGCAGGCAGGAGTGGATGGGAAAACACCACACAAAGAATTCCACCCTAAAAAAATACCTATATTATTTAGCCAGGCGTGGTGTCGCACGCTTGTAATCCCAGTACTTTGGGAGGCGGAGACCGGAGGATCCGGGTTCGTGGCCAGCCTCAACGCTCTCTCTCTCTCTCTTTCTCTCTCTCTCTCTCTCTCTCTCTCACCCTGTCTCTCTCTCTCTCTCTACCTAGTGAGGCCCTCCGCAACTTCATGAGACCCGGTTTCAAAATAAAGTATAAAAAATAGGGCCGGGGGTGTAGCGCGGAGGTAGAACAACCCTGCGTTCAATCCCCGGT
>PVJS01019315.1:0-33839 GCA_004027185.1 Glis glis | reverse complement strand
AAAGAAAGAAAGAAAGAAAGAAAGAAAGAAAGAAAGAAAGAACAAAGAAACAGAACTGATAGGAGACAGGTAGATAAATAGATGGATTTTTTTTTTTTGGTTGTGGTGGTACTGGGGATTGACCCCAGAGGTGTTCTACCTCAGAGCTATACCCCCAACCCTATTTTATTTTTTATTTTGAAACAAAGTCTCCCTAAATTGCTAAGGCTGGCCTTGAACCTGCAATCCTTCTGCCTCAGCCTCCCAGGTACTGGGATTACAGGCATGTACCACATGCCCAGCTAAATAGATGGATTTTAAAATGGGATTTATCATAAGAAATTGGCTCATATGATTAAGAAGGCTGAGAAGTTCTACTCTCTGCCATCTGAAAACTGGAGACCCAGGTAAGCCAGTGGTTAAATTTTAGTCCAACTGAACTCAAAATATTATAGTAATACATGCATATCCGTGTTTATAGCAGCATAATTCACAATACCCACATTATGGAACCAACCTATATGTCTATCAACAGATGAATGGATTACAACATTATGGGATATGCACACAATGGAAATCTACTCAGCAATAAAGAAGAACAAAATAATGCCATTTGCAGGAAAACGGATGGACCTGGAGAACATTATGTTTAGTGAGATTAGCCAGTCACAGAAAGAGAAGTGTCATATGTTTTCTCTCATACATGGAAGCTAGGGAGTAATTGGGATACAAAAGGGACTTTAGATAACAGAGGAGAAGCCCCAGTGGAATGAGGGAGGGGGTGGAAGGGAGGGTTATGGTGGTGGGGAGGGAAAATTAATGAAGGAAACACCTCCAATGATGTTATGAACATATGTGAAATTACCAATGCCAACCTCAATATCATGTATGGGAAAGGGAAGGGAGTGGGGAGGGAACTGGGGGGGAAGATCACCAAGTGTTGTGTGCACGTGTGTCCCTATCACTCTGAACTACATTATGATGTGAAACTACAAGGCACCAATAAAAGTATATATGCGTGTATATATGTGTATGTGCATGTGTGTGTGTGCGTGTGTGTGTGTGTGTGTGTGTGTGTGACACCTACATACATACATTTTAGTCCAAGTCAGAAGACCTGAAAACCAGGAGCTCTAATAGTGTAAATCCCAGTCCAAGGCAGGAGAAGACTAAGGTCTCAGCTCAACAGTCAGGCAGAGAGTGAGAATTCAACCTTCTGCCACCATTCTATTCTATTTTTTTTTTTTTTTTGCGGTACCGGGGATTGAACGCAGGGGCGTTCTACCTCCGCGCTACACCCCCGGCCCTATTTTTTTATGCTTTATTTTGAAACCGGGTCTCACGAAGTTGCGGAGGGCCTCACTAAGGAGAGAGAGAGAGAGAGAGAGAGAGAGAGAGAGAGAGCTGAGGCTGGCCGCGAACCCAGATCCTCTGGTCTCCGCCTCCCAAAGTACTGGGATTACAAGCCATCTGTTCTATTGGACAGGGTGGGTGATGCCCACCCACACTGAGGAGGGCGATCTGCATTATTCAGTCCACCAACTCTAATGTTAACAATCATCTGGAAATATCCTCGTAGATATACCCAGAAATGATGCTTAACCAGATATCTGGCAATCAAGCTGATATTATTAACAATTACATAAATAAAAGCTGGCTTATGGAGCTCCTGCCACTCCTGCTTCATGCCTGATGCTCCGGAGACAAGAACCTCTGCACATGCTATTTTCTGTCGTGCTATTTTCCCTTTCTTCCTTTTCTCTATGCTGTTCTGCCCAGGATGATCTTTTCTCGCCTTCACATCTGGCTAAGTTCTACTTACACATGAAGCCTCAGTTTAAAGCCACTGCTCAGGACGGGCTAAAGCCACCCCTGGTGCTCCCACAATCCCCACGCTCTGACCCACTCTGCTTCTGTACGTTCTGTGTACCGATCATCACTCGTAGGTCACCGGCTCCATCACTTCTGTACCCCAACCCCATCCTCTAGACTCTTAAGCTATAAACATTGTCCTCAAGTAATATTTGCGGGCTGCTCCCTGCCCCTGTAATTTCCTACTCTTAAAGCTGGTCCTTAAACCACCAGGCTCAGAAGCAAGAATTTCATATCGCTTCATTTTTTTTTTCTAACTCAACTAAATCTAGCTTTGACAGCTCTCCAGAGTGGTGGAGAAATTCAATCTCGGTCACATTTGGGGGTGTCAACGCATAATTTTCAAGATGCTAAAAAATGTAATTTTCATATAAATATATAAGGAGCATGTGTCAAAAGATTTACATAATTCATTAATGAGAGAAGGCAGGATGAAGAAAAAAAGCTTGCTCAAAGGATAACAGAAGAAAATGTTATATAGAGATCCAGTAATGAAAAAGAATCGGGGACCGATTGCTAACTTAGATACAGAACTAGTTAATACTCTATATAGCACTAAAGCCATCAACTCCAGAGGTTACCTTCTGTACAACAACAAAATTCACATTTACACCAGGGAGAAATCATTCACCTCCTTTTAATCTTCTATAAATGTTAGCATCTATGTTAGCATCTAATTCTATAAATTCTGAGCCTACATGACTATAATTAGTAAGCTCAGCAGAAATACCTTCCCCCAGAGAAGGCCAGTGAACTCTGTTCTGGAAACGTTCTACCAATAGAGAGGTTAAAATCAGAGAGAATTAAGTGAAGCGTGGGGATTTATGTGTTTAAGGTAGATGTAAAAAGGAAAGTAAATTAGACCGAGGCACAAAGTGTGCGTATGGCAGAGCAACTACAGGGCAATGTGACCTGGTGAGAGGACAATAGAGATCATAACTGCGATGCTTGAGCCAACAGAAGTGCCAAAGAGAGAATAAGCAAAAGAGCTGGTGTTTTCTGATGTGATCTGGTGAAGAGACTAACAAATTCTATTGGGCAAATAACCAAAATGTGCCTAGATAAAATATTAACTAAGGGGTCTGCTGGGAGTTTAGGGTAAGTGTCTAGAGCCTTCCTTCTAGGGTTCTCTGCTAACAGAACTGTCTGCATAC
Organism: Glis glis; assembly: GCA_004027185.1. NCBI lineage: Eukaryota > Metazoa > Chordata > Mammalia > Rodentia > Gliridae > Glis > Glis glis. The sequence continues at coordinate 30,834 of PVJS01019315.1, read as the reverse complement.
AACTATGAATGTGAAATAAAACAAAATTTCCCTCCTTCCTCCTCTCCCAAACCTAAAAGTCAACGTCTGCATAACAGAGTAGGGGTGTCCGGATTCCCCTGCTCGTGTGATGGAGGAACCAGCAGGGAGCTTGATGGCCACTGGTTCCTTAAACAGGCCTGGCCTGGGTGCACTTCCCACACATGTGGAAAACACGAGGTCTCTGAAGACTGAAAATGCGGTGACGAATCTTGATCTGAATGGATGGAGAGTGTTTATAGCTTTTGTTGATCCCATGCCCCCAAATTCCATGTGTTGGAAACCTGTTGAGAAGCGGGGCCTTGAAGAGGTCATTAGGCCTTGTAGTCCGCAGCTCTGCCCTCAGGAATGGATCGACGTCATGCTGGTGTGCGTTCATCATCGCAGGCGTTGGGTTCCTTACAAAAGGACGACTCAGCCCTCTCAAGAGCACCCCGTGATGCCTTCCAGGGGAGGGATAGAGAGAGGAGGCTAACCATGCTCCACATGTTTCTCTTAAATCTCTCCTAGCCTATGCTGCTGCCTCTACTAATACTCTCCAGTCTGCTGCCTTCGAAATCCAACTGAGGATACTGACTTCCGCTATACAGTATTGCCCTGCCCCTTAGCCATGTTTTGCTTTCTGCAATTTCAGTTTCCCACGGTCAAACACAATCCAAAAATATTAAATGGAAAATTTCAGAAATAATATATGTTTTAAATAACTTTTATTGCAGTATATTATAATTGTTCTTTTATTATTAGTTGTTGTTAATCTCTTAGTGTGCCTAATTTTATGTTAAACTTTATCATTGGTCTGTATCAGAAAAAAAACATAGTATACATAGGACTTGGTATCATCTGCAGTTTCAAGGCATCCACTGGGGGTCTTAGAAAGCACCCCCCATATAAGGGGGAACCACTGTATTGCATTTCCCCAAACCTGGCCTTCCCTAAGCTATTTAGTTTCTGGACTTTGCTAACATTTACTATTGTAAAGACAGTGAAAATTTCCTTTTCTACCACCAATTCTAGCAGAATTTGACGTCCTCTGGGTATTAGTTTCTTAGTCCTGGCTGAGAAGTGAGAGAAAAGAAAGATGAAAATCTATGAACTCCATTAGAAGATCTCTGCCCACTCATGTGATTTTCTAGATCTTATCCAAATCAAATAGATAGGGCGTATTTGAGAAGACACCTACCGCAGGGAAAGTCTCCTCTAACAATGGCTTTGCTCTTTAAAGTCCTGACCTCAGGAAAGAGTCTCTGTCTTCACTCTAGATCAGATCTCTTGGGGCTGGGGTGCAGGGGAGAGACAGCCTCTTTGCTGGTGCTTCATGAGTACTGTTTTTGTGGTGAGGGTTTACAACTCCCCAGTGGAAGCTGTGGATGGGGTGAAGGTGCTCTGAACAGGTCAGGACAAGGGTTGTCCACTGTGGTGGCCATTGGCTCTGCCTACCTTGGTCCTCATCCTCCAGTAAAGATAACCCAGGGTTATCTTGGAGAGGAAAGGAAAGCAAACAACCCCAGGTGAAATCGTTGTAACCTCCCCCCCCATGACATGTCATTCAGCTCATAGCTACATCTCTTTGCAATACTTTCTACGTTTCTCCCTTACAAATTATTTTATATCCTTATGCCATAATTCCAGTCAAAATTCCATAGTTTGAGGAACATCTACAGTGGACAAGTATAGTATTAGACACATCAGTATTTAGTTTGAGTCTTGGGCAAATAAGTTGCAAATTGCAGATGCTACCTGATGAGTCATGCCCCTCTTAATTAGGAACAAGGAACACAAAAGTTGGGTGAGGGTGCTGCTAACAGGATGTGAGTCCAGAAATGTGGACTGAGGCTTCTTTGAAATGAAATGAAGTCATCTGACCAGAGAACCGGGTAGAAGGTCAATGCTGTATCCAGGTGAAAGATTGACTCCGCCCACCGGGATATCCCATCCTGACAGAGATTCCTAGGACATGGTAATTAAAAAGGGCCTCCTCCAGCCCCCAGCCGTGCAACCGCTTTTGCAAGGAGGCCGGAGAGGTCCCATTCACATTGCTGCTCCCCACTGATGCTCCTTAGAAGAAGCGGCCCTCTCCACCCGAAACCAGCAGAGACATTGGCCTCTTCCTGAAAGTAAAAGTAACCAAATGTAGACATTCTCATCCTTGGCTGTATCTGGACCCCTGGGTTGCATCATGGTGCTATTTAAATGAAACAACCAAACTGGCTGCTTCCACAGGGCCAGAGAAAACATTGGGCTCACCGGGAGGCCCAGACAACTCCTAATAAAATCAGCGGGGACCATGACACAGGCTCATTCGTTTTAATTCCTGAGCTGCTACCAACTGCAAGACCTTAGGCAAATGGCTTAACCTCTCTGAGGCTCCCATTGCTCCATCTGTAAAATGCAGATAATACCGTCCAGGGATGTAGCGGGCATACCAAATGAGTCCACAAAAGAAAAGTAGTATGAAAACACCGAGAACAATTATCAGTCTGGCAATATGTTGATGCTAGCTTTGAACAGTTTGTATTATTTTCTAAAAATAAAAAAGGCTGCTAAGAAAATTTTATGAAAATTCATCTTTCGACTCATATAATTTTCATAAAAACTCTGGAAGTGTTAGCATGTAAACAATGCCAGATACTCATTTTCTTTATAAATATCTATAATTGAAATCAGCTTTACAAAACAGAACAAACCCAAGTAAATTATCTGCACGTGATTAATTACAAAATTTTTGTCTTATTAACAAAAGCTTATGTAAATCTGAATTAGGAATGTAAAGAGCATATTTGAACTTTTTGGTCTATTTCTTCGAGCCTAATTCCAAAAATCTTAAGAACCATACTTCAAGCTTAATTCCAAAAATCTTAAGAACCATACAACTATACAACTACTGCCACTTCCTGAACTAATTCAACCGGGGGGAGGAGGAGAGAGAGAGAGAGAGAGAGAGAACAGAGAAGGAGGCAAACCCCAAGCCTTGGGATGCCCATGCTTAAAGAAGTGAGACAAGAGTGCTCAAAGTCATCAGTCATCAAAGAAATAAAAATAAAAATTACTAGAATGGCTGTAATTAAAAGAACTGAAGACACCAAAAGTTGGTGAGGAGTGAGTCAACCAGAACTCTTTCCCATTGCTTGTGGGAGTGTGCAGTTGCACAACAATTTTGGAAATGTTTCCTGGACATTTCAATATGCACCTACCATATGACACAGCACTTACACCCGAGAGAAAGGAGGATGTATAGCCACAAAAAGACCTGTACAGGAGTATTTGTAGCAGCTTTATTCATAATATTTGAATGCTAAAACAACCTAAATTCAGGGAAATGGACAAAAAAACTACTACTCAGCAATAAGCAGGAAAAAATCTACTAATATATAATGGATGAATCTTGTAGACATTATGCAAGCCAAAGAAGCCAATCATGAAACAGTGCAAGTTGCATAGTTCTATTTATATACAGTTCTACAAAAGACAAAACTGTCTGTAGTGAAAAAAATCAGAAATATGATTGGTTCTGGGGGGATTGACTAGGAAGAGAACATTCTGGCGTGATGGAAATGATTTATGCCTTAACGAAAAGTGTGCGTTCATTTGTCAAAACATATCTAAGTGTATACCTATGATGTGTGCTTTTCACTGTATATAAATTCTACATAAAAAATAACTGGAAAAATGCCGAACTTTAGTTAGTAGGCTTGCTTTTCTCAGAAGCATGAGTTAGGCAATCCTGAAACTGATTTCTGTGTGTCTTAGGCTTGAGAACATGGGTTGAAGGAAATGGGAGCCAGAGAAATAAACCAAAAATATGGGAAAGGGGAAGATTAGAACATTTTTTGATGTTATGAGTTGGAATTGGAGGTATAAGTATGAACTTGTGCTTTTTAATATGTAGATAAATAGACAAATATATTTCCTAGCTTTGCCACTGAGAATACCTAGAAGTAGTAACAGCCTATGTAGCAGTGAATATATCTAGCACTTAGATCTTGGTTTCCAAATGCCAATCCCCACTACGATGAACCAGGACTCCTTGGATTCTAGGACATATGGGCAGCGTAAGATGAGCCTGGAACATCTTTATTTTTTTCTGTGTAGTACTGGGGATTGAACTCAGGAGCATTCTATCTCTGAGCTACACCCCCAGCCCTTTTTATGTTTTATTTGGCAACAGGGTCTCACTACGTTGCTGAGGCTGGCTTTGAACCTGTGATCCTACTGTCTCAGCCTCCCAAGTGCTGGAATTCTAGGCATGGGCCACTACTCCCAGCCTTAAACCTGGAACATCTTGGTGCACCAAAAACTAAGGAGATGCTTAACAAGAACTGGGAGAAATTCAAAAGGACTCAGAATCAGCTCGAAGGCACTTCTGCAGGCCAAATCTGGGACAATTTGAGCATAGATGGTAATAATGAATTATATTTCACTGAATAAAATAAGACTCCATGAGATCACACTGTTATGAACGCATACTTACACACATACTTGCATAATTAGAGGAGAAGGCAAAGCTCTTACTTACAGGAATATGCCGACCAATAAATATGGAAGGGATGATGAAGTTGGAAAACATCAGCAGATGCTAAAACTAGTTGGACAAGGGTCAAAGTTTGATGAGAAACAGAATGTCTACATAGTCTTAAAGTATTTCCCCACAAATTGCTTATTACTTACAAAGTGGAAAATGAAAACTTATGGTGGAGAATTTGGCAGGTACCACTGGTTCCGTTTACTATTTCTACATAACAAATTACCCCCAAACTCAGTACCACTAAACAACCATTTGTTATGCTCATGAATTCTACAATCTGGAATCTGTACAGGGGGCATCAGGGACAGTTTGTCTCTGCCCGTGATGTTGGGTTGAAAAACTCAAAAGCTAAAAGCTGACATCATCTGAGGCCCCATTACCCCACATACCTGCCGCTGATGTCTGTGGGTGAGGGCCTCGGGTCTCCATACAGCACGTCTGGGATTCCTGGGCCATGGTTGCTGCCTGGATTCTCACCATAAAGTTAGCACTTTTCACTTTGTAATTAATGAACAACTTATAGAGAGATAGGCTGAGATTACATGAATATCCCATCTGTGGATCATGTTTTTATCCACTAATTTAAGCGTCCACTGATGACTTTGCCTGTAATAATTGCTCCTGTGGTAGTGTTGAAAACTCTTTTAAAAAGATCAATTTACTTCCCAGACATTCACATTTCTTCAAAAACTCCAAATAGAGTAATTCTTGGAAGCACAGAATCCATTTGTTTAGGTCGTAAGCCTTGGTTTTTGAGAAAGCCCCTTACTTTTCTAGCTTGATAATTTTTGCTAATAAGACAGGTTTAAAAATATTTCATTGTGCTTTTATTTTATTTTTGCAGTATATAAACTTGCTTTTATTTTATTTTTGCAGTATATGAACTGGGTTCTAGGAGAACCCAGGGTTTAGTATACATGCGAGGCAAGCACGCTACCACCGAGTTACACTCCCAGCCCCTCATTATACTTTTAATTGCACGTTGATTACTGAGGTAATTCTCATGTTTGAATCATTTGTATTTTCTTTTTTGGTAACTGCTTGTTCTTATCATTTGTCCATTTCATATTTACTTGCAGGATTTTTACTATAAGGAAAATAATTATTCAATTATTTGAATACAGTTATACAAGTTGCAAGCATCTTTCCCCATTTTGTGTTTGACTTTTTTCTTTTAACTTTGATTGAGTATCTTTTTTTATGGACTTTATTTTGTTTCCATGCAGTAGAAATTACGTGTGTGTATGTGTGTGTGTGTGTGTGTGTGTGTGTGTGTGTGTGTGTGGTTTCTTAAGAGTCTTCCCCACTCTGATATTAGTTAAATCCTTATTTTTATATCCTTTCATTTCTTCAAATTTTTATATTTATATACTTAATCCATATGAAATTTGTTTTAGTATAAGAAGTGCATTAGAGATCCAACTTTTTTTTATATGATGATCATTTCACCATTAAATGAATGGCCTGCCTTTTCCCTGCAAATGCATCTTTTATTATATGTTTACTTCCCATATGTATTTGGTTTGACTTTCTAGTCTGCGTAACTGATGTAGTCATGTGCTTGTACCATATTGTTTTAATTACTGTCGATATAAATGGTTCAATATCTGGAAGAATTAGACCCTCTTTGTTACTTTTTTTTCACAATTTTTCTTTCCAAGGACATGCTTGTTTGTTTTTCCATGTGAACTTTAGATTCCATTCACAAGCTTAAAAACTTCTGGATTAATTTAAGGAGACGTGTCATTTTTGTAACATCGACTTTTCTCAAGTAGAGAAGCTCAAACATAGGAGATTTTTCTGTTTCAAAGGGCTTCTTTTGTGTAGCCTAAAATCATGTGTGTGTGTGTGTGTGTGTGTTAATGCGATTGAACCCAGGAGTATTCTATCACTGCACTACATCCCCAGCCCTTTTTATTTTGAAACAGGATCTCACTAAGTTACTGCTCACTGGCCTCCCGATCCTCCTGTCTCAGCCTCCCAAGTATTGGGATTACAGACCTGTGCCACCATGCCCAGCTAGGAAGGTTTTGATTACTTTTTTTTGGATCAATCACCAACCCACAATGGTAGGAAACAAATCTAGGATTGCATACCAAAGCAACTTCAGAGTCTCTCTCTCTCTCTCTCTCTCTCTCTCTCTCTCTCTCTTTGATAGAATGAAGCACAACATTGTATAAACTGGCTTTTGGACAGCATGTATAACTATGTAATAAGTATACCCTTAAAAAAAAACACTTCTGCTTGAACTATATGTATCAGCCCTGTTAATACAAACAAGGAGATAGTGAGAATGAAGAGTTTAAGGGATGGAATATCCACTTGTGTGGGCTTGACCACCAATGCACTACTGTTAAAAGAAAAAGAAAAGGTGACTGCAAAATTCTCACAACTTTTCTAGTGCAGAGGTTGCACATTCTTGGGCCAGGCAGGCAACATCAATAGGTGAAGCTGACCTGGGGGTAATAAAATAGGGAAAGGTTAGCACTGGGGCAAACTTGGTACTTTGTGTCTTTCAGCCCCAGTCATTTCTCTGATATGTCAATTGAAGTTCATGCTGCCTAATTTATTTATTTATTTATTTATTTATTTATTTATTGTGGTACTCAGGGGCATTCTACCTCTGAGCTACACCCCCAGCCCAATTTTATTTTTTAGTTTGAAACAGGGTCTCACTAAGTTTGAAAGGGTCTCACTAAGTTCCTGAGGCTGGCTGCGAACTTGCGATCCTCCTGTCTCAGCCTCCTGAGTACTGGGATTACAGGCATGTGCCACCATGCCTGCTATGTTGCCTAATTTAAAAGAAGCCAGAAACCAGGTGTGGTGGTGCACGCCTGTGATCCCAGTATTTGGGAGGCTGAGACAGGAGGATTGCAGGTTCAAAGCCAGCTTCAGCAACTTAGCAAGTTTTTTGGTTGTTGTTCTGGTTTTGTCTTTGTTTGTTTTTTTTTTAAGAAGCCTATAGCTATTTTTATAGAGCTGGGTTATCGTGAGTTTAATTTTTTTTCTTAAAAAAAAAAACAGCCTCATCCCAGTACTTTGGGAGGCAGAGACCGGAGGATCCGGGTTCGCGGCCAGCCTCAGCGCTCTCTCTCTCTCTCTCTCTCTCTCTCTCTACCTAATGAGGCCCTCCGCAACTTCGTGAGACCCGGTTTCAAAATAAAGTATAAAAAAATAGGGCCGGGGGTGTAGCGTGGAGGAGGTAGAACGCCCCTGGGTTCAATTCCCGGTACCGCAAAAAAAACCAACCAACCAACCAAACAAACAAACAAACAAAACAACAACAACAACAAAAAAAAACCAGCCTCTGCAGGGGAGGCAAGTGAGTCTTTATCGCCACCTAGTGGACATTGCTAAACAGGACCCAGAGGGGAAGGCTGGAGGGGAGTGCTTGGAGCCTAGTGACCCACACCACACCAATGACAGACATGTGGCAGCCATTGACAGGCCCAAGCAGTCTCGGTAGACTGGCGCACAATCAAGTTTCATTTCTGATTAGGAGTCTATCGCTTTAAGAAGATCTTCAAAAATGGCCTTTAGCATTTGTACCTGGAGTGAAGCAGCATAATTGAACACAATTGTCTTCCAGGTTCCTCTTCTGTTCTCGACATTATTTTCACATTTTTCTCTTAACCATGGTGCTACTTTTCTGACTTCAATATTCACATCCAGTGTATGAACCATTTGAACTGGCCATATTCCAGGTCCAAGCCCAAGACTCTTGATTCTTCTGGCCTTCGAACCTTGTCTTCACCGATGACATGGTGGCTTATTTCTCTAGCTACTGCAGGCTGTCACCCCGGCCTTTCTGCTTTCAAAATAGTTTCAATGCTGTCCTCCTACTGACGCACACATCTCTTGGCCTTTATCTCCTGAATTCTGGATTCATTCAATTATTCAACACATGTCAGCTGGGCATTGATGGTTGGCATTTGTAGCTATATCCCTGGACGCAGGATAAAGGTGCGGTCAGTATTACTTGTGGAACCAGGAGAGGACGCATTTACAGAAGGCTTTAAAAGGCAGCGCAGGTGGAGAAAGAGGGACAGCTTTCTTGCTGGGCTTAGACAGAATGAATTCTTTGGCAGTTCTCACATCTGGAACACAGCTCAACCTCTCCCCCTTCTCAGTCCCTTTTCTTTTGCTCTACCATAGAGTCCCAAGAGCGCTCCTATAGACTCTCCTCAGAGACTCAAACAGCAATTCTGCTTCTCCTAATTTAGCTCCTGCTTAGTTCAAACTCACTGGAAAACAGATTTCTTTTCACCCAGAGGTCAGGGGAGATGACTTCTTGAGAAATTGGGAGAGATTTTTCACAAGAGAAAGCAATTAAAGGGATTGAGAACCACTCTGGAGTGAGCCATGACTGAGGTCCTACTGTGAGGAGATGCTGTCAACACACTTGAGAAAGAATTTCCATAAATAATCCCCTTGGAATAAAGGGGATGGTGTTTCTAGTAGCTACTTTCTGACTTCACTTTAGAACCTCAGAAGTCAATGGGTACTGGGTCAGGGTTAGACAAGAACAAGGAGTTCCGTGCGCTCTTGCACAGCAGGGCCACTTACAGATAACGATACTTTAGTGTGCATTTCAAAAAGCTAGAAGAAAAGATTTTGAAAGTGTACACCATAAAGAAATGATAAATGAGGAGTTAGATATGCTTAACCTGAGTTAAACATCACTGTATATTTAGGGGCCTCTTGGCCTTCTGCGTGGCAGAGCACAGAGGGCTCGGCAGCCTAAGGTACCACAGGAGCCCTTTAATGGGAACGTCTGGATTTTACTACTTTATTAGCTCCTCCCTGCTTGACCACAGGGCCTTAGCAGCTCTTACCAGGCTCCCTCTCACCCCATCTGATCCAGACCCATCCTAAGCAAATGAGGAAGCAGAGGACCACAGAAGCGGAAGGACTTGTCCCCAGCCTCTCAGCTGGTCTGTGGTTGCCCAGTTTCCTGGGAACTCACCATGCCCTGCTGTTGTTAATCAGAATTATATCACATACATGTGTCTACTTGTATCTGCTTGGTTATTCCTACTGCAAATCTGGATCTATATATGATAAAAAGAAGAAAATATGTCCCCTTTAAACATAAAACAAGGCCTAAGCATTTGAAGGGAGGATCCCCAGACTCTCCAGCCACCACGCTGTTCCTTTTTCCAGGGAAACAGCCCAGGTCATCCTGGAGACCCCTCCAGCATCACCCCCAGCTGCTCACACCTGGCACATGGCACCCCAGTGTGTGTATGGCACCCGACTTGGGTCTAGGGTCACCCTCTTAGGGATGGCGCCATCTTGGATGAGGGTAGACAGGTGCAGAACCACACACCAGTTTTCACAGTCTCAAGGAGGAACTAGTCCAGCAAGCTTCTGGGTCCTTACTCCTCTGGAACTTACATGTCATGCTGTCACTGCTGGAAGGACCTTGGAGAGGAACAGAGAAACCCTCCCATTTTACAGATGAGAGACATGAGACCCAGAGGGATGTGTAGGGCATAACGAGAACTAAGGTCCTGGGTAGACAACCCGGCTCCCCAAACGCCAATCTCAGTTCAGAAACAATGTGACCATATTCCGGGCAATACTTCCTTCTCTACAACACGGTTACTGGCCTGTGGTCAGGCACTGCAGGATTCTGCCCAGCTCTGGGCAGTAACCACAACAGATCAACCCCAGGATCTTATGTCACTCCTGTGGCCACGAGTGCCACTAAAATGTGTCATGCCAGAGCCAACCAAGATCAGCACAACACTGGGGTAGAACCAAGGCCCACACTAAGGGCTGCCTATTGCTGTGGCCCAAAACTGCTGTAGCCAGCCACTGACGATGCTGGCTGGAAGCCTAGTAGAATGGGGCTGTGTGTCTTCCCCTGACACTGGAGCGGTTCCAGAGCAAGCCTGGGAATGGGTCCTCCCGGTGTTAGGTTTCACAGCCCAGCACTAGTTTCATGGCAAAGTCCTGTGCCTACCCTATCCTACCCCCAGCAAATAGGGTCTTGCACCATGTTCTGATGCCTAAGATTGGGGTGGTATTGGTGAAGGCAGTCCCTTGACCACCTAGGCTGATGCTAAGTTGGGTCATGCCTGAGTCTCATAGCTACAAGGACCTGCAGAGTCTCAGGGGTGCACCGAGGCCCTCGCCACAGCTGGTGGTGATGCAGGCAGAAACATGAGTCCATCCCACCGGGATGCGGGTCTCTGCCTGGTGCCAGGCAGTTCTGGAGCCCCATCTGCACCGGCCTGGCGATATCTGTGCAGCCCAAGGTTGGGACAGGCAGTGGAGAGAGTCCTTTGACCCTGGAGGCTGACGCTAAACTGAGTCACACCTGAGTCTCATAGCCACAGGGACCTACCTGCACAGCCTCAAGAGGAGGGTGGGAGTGGCCCAGGCCCAACCCCAAGGCTGGAAATGAAACAGGCCAAACCCGAGTCTGTCCTCTTGGTACACAGATCTGTGCCTGATGTCAGGGCTGGTCTAGAGGCTGTGTCTGTGAGCTCTGGCCTGCCTACCAGGCCTTCAGTTTCTACCGGCTGCTGGGTCTCACCACAATGGACCTGGCTCTGGGCTCCAAGACAGAGCCCCTGCTAGCTTTCATGTTCTGTTCCTCAGTGGGTACAGCCCTGTTCCCCGCTCTGCCATCTCAGGACAGTTTCTTACATATGGCCGTTCAGCAGCTCAGTCATGTGTATTGGCTTAGGGTAGGGTTGTGGGACTCTGCCCACCCCGAATTTCACCAGGGCTTCAATCAGGCCTGGACTTAAAGCTCTCTCCCTCCTCCAAGTGGGAGGTGCCTCTCTCCATGCTGGGCTGCTTGCGGTTGGGGGAGGGGTGGTGCTACACTTCTTCCCGCCTTCTTCAGTACATCTTTTTGTTTTGTTATAGTAAAAGCAGGTGCTGTGGTCTCCTACCTGACTTCCATGCTCTTATGAAGGCACTTTGGTGTGTGAATAGCGATTCAATTCAGTGTACCTGTTCGGAGCTGGTCACTGGAGGATCCAACTCAGCCACCATCTTGCTTGGCTCTCCCAAAGAAGTCCCTAAGAGTGGTTGTCGCAGACATTCTGGTAAAAGACCAGCAGTTGGCCATCACTGTCCCTGAAGCTGCTTCCCTGCTGGCTTCAGGCACCTGGCAGGCTGACACCTGTCAGTGTGGGTTGACACTGCCCCCTCACCTGGCCATGGCTCCTTTTAACATTGAGGCCCACCTGTCTGTGGTTCCCTGTACAGGTGCGTCCCTCCCAGCCAGTCAGAAGTCCCCACAGAGCAGCTTCCAACAGCTGCTTCCCAGGCACCTTTCCCCAGAACACCCACTCTCTTGCCTCTTGACCAGCTACTCCCAGTCCTTCCTCAACCTCCCCCCTTGGTCCCAGACACACTGGTGACATTTTCCTATTGTGACAAAAGGCACTGTGATTTGAGGAGATACATATCCCGTGCATATCCCTAATGAGTACATTTGTAACCTTGATGACCCTTTCGGAATCTCCTTCTTCAGAGATAGATGGAATCTTGGGAGGTCTGAATTCAGCCTGGATCCGAGGAGCAGAGCAGTCAGGGAAGGATGTGGAGCCAGGCAGACCTGCCTTCCAATCCTGTTGGAAGCATTTACCTGTTTGGTTCCTTACACAGGTCACCCTACCTCTCTAAGCCTCAGCTTCCTCATCTGTTAAGTGGCTATATCACCATCCCTTCTATGGAGGAGTGAATAAGAGGGTTCAAGTAAAGATCTGAGCACAGTGCCCGGCACACAGGAGGACCTCAGTGAGCGGAAGACTTGGCTGCTGCCGCTCTGGATAATCCCCAGGGTCCTGCTTGTCCATCCCTCATCGCAGCTGACCTGCATGGATACAATGGCTTCTTCACTTGGCTCCCTCCAAACTTAGTCATCATCCATCTTGGTCAACGTGGCTGCCACAAAAATACAGTCATACCCCCAAAATACAGTAATACCCCAAAAATACCCAAGAGGCATACCTTCCAAGACCCCTAGTAGATGCCTGAAACTGTGGATAATACCTAGATATAGTATGGCTTTTTCCCCTATACATACATAAACAAATTTAATGCCTTTTCTATCTTAACTACCCACTATCCATGTGTACTGTGATTTGTACCTTTTGCAGTGTGTGACCACAAAATTAGCACAAATTTCTTTTTCCTTCATCACAATAGCACAGATAGAAGATTCATTCTTCATGGATCTTAGCAACCTCTGCATACAATTGCTTTTTTCTTTCCTTATTGAGAACTTTCACCTTTCACTTAAAGGAAACACTTTAAGTTTCTTTTTGCACACCCATATTGCCAGAATTGCTTGTGCTTTGGGGCCCTTAGGTAAAACAAGGATGATGTGAATACAAGTACTGAGATACAGAAACAGTCGATCTAATAATAAAAATGGGGTGGCATATGCAGTATGGAGAAGCTGGGGAAGAGATACTCACATCCCAGGCAGGACCGAGTGGGATGGCAGGAGACTGCATCATGCTACTCAGCATGGTACACAACTTAAAACTCATAAGTTGTTTATTTCTGAAAAATTTCATGTAGTATTTTTGGACTGTATTTGACCTTGAGTAACTAATCCTCAGAAAGCAAAACTGTGGATAAGGGGTGGGGGATTCTGCACCCTAGACTGCGTGGCTTAAGCAACAGGAATTTATTTCCTCACAGTGCTGGAGGCTGGAAGTCTGAAATTAGGGTGCCTGGCATGGGCAGGGTGTGGTGGGAGCTGTCTTTCTGGCTGGCAGAAGGCCGCCTTCCCACTGAGGCTTCACATTATGGAAGAGAGACCAAGCTCTCGTGTAAAGCCACTATCCCATCATGAGGGCCCCCTCATGACCTCATCTACACCTAATTACTTCTCAGAGACCCCCCCCAAATCCCATCACATTGAGCCTTCAACAGATGGATTTGGTGGGGCACTTGATTGAATCACACTGCTGCAGAAATGCTCAGTGTCTCCTGTCACCCATGGAGAATGTCCACACTTGTCAGCATGCTGCCCAAGTCCCGAGTGTGCAAAGTGGCCCCTACTCCCTTTGCAGCTCATCTCTCCTTGCTTACTTCTCCTTGTATATTCATTTCATCCCTTCCTGACCTCACTCCTTCTGCCTCTCCTTTTTTTTTTTTTTTTTTTTTTTTGCGGTACCGGGGATTGAACGCAGGGGCGTTCTACCTCCGCGCTACACCCCCGGCCCTATTTTTTATACTTTATTTTGAAACTGGGTCTCACGAAGTTGCGGAGGGCCTCACTAAGGAGAGAGAGAGAGAGAGAGAGAGAGAGGGAGAGAGAGAGAGCGAGAGAGCTGAGGCTGGCCGCGAACCCGGATCCTCCGGTCTCTGCCTCCCAAAGTACTGGGATTACAAGCGTGCACCACCACGCCAGGCTCTGCCTCTCCTTTTAAAAGCTGCTTTGTACCCAGAAATGTCCCTCTCCTCTCAGTGTCTCTTCCCACTCTGTTCGGTGTGAACCTGTCGCAACGCTGTGGTCTTTCCACACTGGCCTGGACCTTGTCCCATGGCGGTCATCTCTCTGGAGCTGTGGCACAGGCCTGCCTCTGTGCTTGAGCCTCTGGGAGCAGGAACTTGGTCCAGGTCGTCCTGTGCATTCCTCAGCACTTGGTGCAGCATTGGATGAGTGTCGTTGGATCAATGAAATGGAATAAAGGGACTGGTCTAATTATCTCACACGTGTGAGTTTCTACCTTCTACATTTCAGACCCAGCTTTATATACAAACAGAAATGAAGGAGCGAGCCCCAGAGACACACATTTCCTGCATCGAGAGCAGGATATTAGGAGTAACCAGCAGCCAGCGGTGCCCCTCCCTGCCCCTGCGCTAGCTGCACCAAACAGCATATGCACACTCACGGCCCTCACTGGTCTCCATGAGGAACCAATCCCACAACACATTTCTCCCTCTTTGCAGTTTTTCTGGTGGTTTATGGGGTCACAGGGAGAGGCCACACCACACAGCTCACACACTTCCCAGGGGAAATCCGTGCTTGCAGACCTTGCTGCTCTCCCCAGTCCCTCCCACCTGTTGCCTGCTTCCTCCCCTCCCCCAAGCCCCCGTGCTTCCCAGCTGCATGTCCAGAGCAAGCCCTCCTTCCCAGAAGCACCTGGCTCCCTGCCTGGGTATCCATCACTCTCCCTGCAGCGGAAAGGACTCTGGTTAGAGAAGCACCATCCAAGATCCCAGCAGAGGATGCTGACGACTTTAAAAACGCACACTATGGGGACGAGCACACAATTCCAGAAAGCAGTCACTTCTGGGGAGAGAGGAAGGCCTTAGTAGGGCTTTGATTTGTCCACATTGTTTGATTCATTTAAAAGGAAAGGTGGGCCAGGTATGAGTGAGTGAGTGAGTGAGTGAGTGAGTGTGTGTGTATGTGTGTTTCATATTTTTTTAAGTTTTTTAAGCAAAAAATACATAGACACAACACCCTTCAGGATCCTCTGGCCTCAGCCTGCTCCCCTAAGCAGCCCTCTTCGGGGGGTTTCTCTACCCTTCTCTACCCACCCTATGCCATGCTCCTGCTACCCTCCAAGCTGGGGATGACCCACTGCTTGCCTCTGAGGGACTAAGCACCTTTCCTCCCAGGACCAACCTGGCCTCAACCAGGTCCCGTCTTCTTCCCAAGCCCTCACGGCCTTGCCTTCCTTACAGAGGGCCTCAGACTTCTTAGTGCCGCCAGACCACAGAGCCACGGCAAAAACTACCAACAGAGGAGCTCAGACAGCAGCCACCAACGTTCCTTCAAACGCAGTGGGACGCGTCACCCTAAGGCTCCCCGGAAACCGACCTGGGCCTGCTCTGCCACACTGCAGCCACCTGAGATCCTGGTTTTTGCATCCCTGACCTTTTAAATTCCCAGGATGGCACAGCTGGATCTCAGCCCCGCCTGGGAAAGTGAGACTAAAAGGACATGGAGGAAGGGAGGAGGAGCCATGGCGGGCACCAGTCGGGCTTCTGTCTCACTGGAAACCCCAGACCTTACCATCTACCTGCATCAGGAGGGAAGACCTCCTGAGAGAAAGTCCCAAGCCAGGGATGTTTTCCAGCTGTTCCCCACACCCTTCTCCTCGCCGTCCTCTTTCTCCCAATTCATCTTCTTCTCTCTGAATTGAAGGGATAAGCTTTCCTCACTTTGCCGGCACCAAGAAGAGTGGTAACCACATAATAGTGGGGAGGGTTTATATTTTATATTTTTAAAAAACTTTTTAATGATGAATATCTGACATAGAGAAAATTACATACAGTCATGTGTCACATAATGAGGTTTCTGGGAAGACAGATATGACGGTAGTTCCATAAGATTATAATAGAGCTGTAGTATTCCTATCACCGCATGACATAGTAGCACAACCCATGACTCGTGTTTGTGGTACTGCTGGGGTCAACAAATCTACCACACTACCTATTGTATAAACGTTTAGCGCAGACAATTATGTACACTACATAATACTTAATAATGGTAATAAACAAATATGACTGGTAATTTACTATACTTTTATCGCTATTTATAAGCATAGAGTATACTCCTTCTACATATTAAAAAAAGTTTACCATGAAGCAACATGACATGTTACATTGGCAGCAACCTCATATGCCTTGTGGTGACGGTGCCTCTTGATTGCACCAAGAGGCCACGTTGAGTGACTGACCTACACCATCTGGTATTGTGTGAGTACCCTCTACAATGTTTGCAAAATGATGAAATCAGCTAATGACACACTTCTAGAATAGATCCCTGTGGTTAAGCAATGCACAAGTGTATATCACATGTATTAAAAACAATGGATTTTTGCTGGGCATGATGGCACACGCTTGTAATCCCAGTACTTTGGGAGGTGGAGACTGGAGGATCGGGTTCATGGCCAGCCTCAGCTCTCTCTCTCTTTCTCTCTCTCTACCTGTCTCTCTCTCTCTCTCTCTCTCTCTCTACTTAGTGAGGCCCTCCGCAACTTCGTGAGACCCGGTTTCAAAATAAAGTATAAAAAATAGGGCCGGGGGTGTAGCGCGGAGGTAGAACGCCCCCGGGTTCAATCCCCGTTACTGCAAAAAAAAAAACAAAACAATGGATTTTCACAAAGTGAACATACATGTGACACAAGCTCTCAGCCAAGAAATAGAACCTGAGTCGCTCCCAGAAGTCCTGCTGTGGCCCCTGCCACGTGAGTCCTGATCTGACTCCTAACAGCACAGGTTAGTCGTGCCTGTTTTTGCGCTCCACTTAAGTGGAAGCCTACAGTGTGGATTCTTTGACAGCTGGCTTCTGCTCTGAATTGTGCTTATGTTTCACCTATACTGTTCTTTGCAGCTATAGTCCTTCGTCGTCGTATAGTATTCCCTTGTACGAGGGGTACATTTTCCCTATCCACCCTCCTGCTGATGGACTTTTTTTTCTTTTCAGTGCTGGGGATCAGACATGCAAAACACACGTTCTACCACTGAGCTGTATCCCCAGCCCAGGGGAGACTTTGGAAAGCTCTGCCTACACCCCTACAAATCTCTCTTTCTTGCTTCAGGTGGGAAGAAAAAGGAGAGAGGAGGCCGCGGAGGCTTGGGAAGGATTCTGGGCGGGGATGCCCCATTCAGTGTTATTTGAAGGATAACATTAGGTGGCGTTGCCACAGTCCATCTCTTTCCCAATAGAGGCCCCCGATTCCCGGTATGCCAGACTTACTCTTTCAGGTTAATTGTCTTGCCCAAAGTCACAGTTAACATTCAGTCAAGGCAGGAGTTAGACTGAGATCTGCCTGACCACAGTACCCACAGGCTCTTCCTACTTTCTCTCTTATGTGAAGAGGCCTGTCTCCCCAGGGTCAGTTTTAAAGGGAGGCTATTATGGTAACTGAGAACAGATAGCACCCATTAACACCCCAATATAAGTCCTTTAGAAAAGGGAGCTCCAAGACTGAGTTGCACCAATGTGACTGGGAGAGAAAGGGAGAGAAAGAACAAGGCCAGGAACAAATGAGGCCTCAGGGGAGCAAAGAAAAAACAAGGGAGGACCTGGCGAGGGTGGAGCGAAGGCCGAGGGCTGCAGATGCCGTCTAGACGTCTAGACTCGGCCTTCCACGGCTACCTGTCTCCCAAGCTCCCATCTGCAGGGTCTCACCAGGAAGATCGCTGTTATATTCTAGTGCCATCTGCACTCCTATAGACTCCATTTTTCTAAAAATAAATACATTTTAAGAGGAAACTTTATACTTCTACTCCAGATCCCTACCAGAATCATTTGCCAAAAATAGAACGTAACTGTAGAAAATCAATACAATGAAAACAATAGCATGTGGTTAAATTCTAACTAAATAGTTGTCTGCCAAAAGTTGCCAGCCCGGGGCCTATTTTTCTCTCTGAAAGAGAGAAATCCATGAGTAAGGGAGGTATGGAAAACATTACCACTATGAAAAAAAATGCCTCCTTGATACAAGTGGAAAGATTAGGAAACAATTTAAAAGGAAATCTCTTTCTCACCATGTGATTCAAAGTTATTCTATGTTGGGTTGATGTAGTACCTAAAATAACCTTCCCTTACCCCCCATGGAACAGGACATTAGGTAAAGAAAATCTCAGAGCATCAGGTTTCGTTTTTGTTTGTTTGTTTTTTGTACTAGGATTGAAATTGGGAGTGATGAGGTAGAATAGAAGAAATGAAATATTAGGCAGCAAGGAGACAAATTGAGAGAAACAAAAGGAAAATACAGTTTTAAAAAGGAAATCTAAAACCCTTAGCATGCGGTTAGCAGCCAGCCTCAGCTACTTAGTGAGGCCCTCTGTAACTTAGTGAGACCCTGTTTCAAAATAAAGAATAAAAAACAGGGCTGGGGGTGTACCTCGGAGGTAGAATGCCCCTGGGTTCAATCCCCGGTACCGCAAAAAAAAAAAAAGAGACTAATTTTATATTATATGAATTTTACTTCAATAAAAGTAAGAAATAACCAGGTGTGGTAGTGCACAACTATAATTCCAGTACTTGGGAGGCTGAGACAGGTTTGAGGCCAGCCTTGGCTACTTATCAAGGCCCTCAGCAACTTAGTGAGACCCTGTTTCAAAATAAAAAATAAAATAGGGCTGGAGGTGTATCTTGGAGGTAGAATGCCTCTGAGTTCAATTCCCAGTTTTGTGTGTGTGTGTGTGTGTGTGTGTGTATGTGTGTGTGTGTGTGTGTTAAAAAACACAAACACTTGATTTACCAAAAGAAGGCAAGAAAGAAGAAAGGAATACTGAGCAGGTGAGGCAAAATAAAACAGTAAGTATGATGGTAGAATTTAACCCACTAAATCAATAATATATTAAATGCGAATGATCCTAATATATCAACCAAAAGACTAAAATTATCATAAACCCCAATTATTTGCTGTTTAGAAAAGACACATTTAAATACCAGGATACAGGAAGATCAAGAAAAGGAAGGAGGAAGATGTACCACATCAACACAAACCTAAGGTGAACTCTGGCGTTGAACTGATGTTAGACAGTAGACTGGAGGCAAGATGCTTCCTAGAGATGAAGAGGAGCAACTCCTACTGGCGAAAATGCAATCCACCAGGGAGCCATAATAATTTTAAATTTGATTGCACCTAATAACACAATTTCAAAAACACGGTGCAAAACTTGACAGAATTAAAGAAAAATAGACAATCCAAAGTTGTAAGAAAAGATTTAATGTGACTCTCTCAGTAACTGCTGGACAAAGCAAGGGGAAAAAATCACACACACACAAAAAGAATCCAAGATTAAAACACTGATATACAAACTTGAGCTAATTCATTTATAAAGAATTTTGCAGGTGCTATACAATTATTTGGTTTAATTCTACCACCATACTTACCAAGATTGATCATTCATGATGCGATAAAGGAAGTCTCAACACAATTCAAAGGACTGAAATCATACAGCATATGTGCTCTGAGCACAAAGAAATTAAGCTAGAATAAGTACAATTAGATACATTCAAGAGATCTATTGTACATGGTGATTACAGTTAATAGCAATATATTGCATTCTTGAATATCGCTATGGGAGATTTTAAGTGTTCTCATCACAAAAAAAAGTATATGAGGCAATGCATATGCAAATTAGCTAAATTTAGCCATTCCACAATGCACATATTTCAAAACATCACGTTATATATGATAAATATATACAATCTTTATTTGTCAATTAAAAACAAATTAATTTTTAAATGAGCAAAAGACTTGAAAATACATTTCTGCTAAGATATATAAACAGACAAAAAGCACACAGAGAAATGCTCAGTGTCATTTATCATTAGCAACATGCAACTCAAAGTCACAATGAGACAGACTTCACACCTACTAGGACAGCTGTACAGTCAGCCCTCCGCACCCATGGAGCCAACCAACTATGGGTCCAAAATATGTTTTTAGCTGGGCGTGGTGGTGCACACTTGTAATCCCAGTACTTTGGGAGGCGGAGACCGGAGGATCAGGGTTCGCGGCCAGCCTCGGCTCTCTCTCTCTCTCTCT
The DNA here is from genome assembly GCA_004027185.1 of Glis glis. Taxonomy (NCBI): domain Eukaryota; kingdom Metazoa; phylum Chordata; class Mammalia; order Rodentia; family Gliridae; genus Glis; species Glis glis. Next base: position 10,794 of record PVJS01019315.1, on the reverse strand, counting down.
CTCTCTCTCTCTCTCACTGTCTCTCTCTCTCTCTCTCCCTGTCTCTCTCTCTCTCTCTCTCTACTTAGTGAGGTCCTCCACAACTTCATGAGACCCAGTTTCAAAATAAAGTATAAAAAAATAGGGCTGGGGGTGTAGCGCAGAGGTAGAACGCCCCTGCGTTCAATCCCTGGTACCGCAAAAAAAAAAAATGTTTTTAATTCTGTCTGCACTGAATATGAACAGACTTTTTTCCTTGCCATTATTTCCTAAACAATACAGTATAACAACTGTTTACATAGCATTTACATTGTGTTAGGTATTATAAGTAATTTAGATATAATTTAAAGTATATAGGAGAATGTGTGCAAGTTATAGGCAAATGTGTGCAGGTTATAGGCAAACACTACCCTATTTTATATAAGGGACTTAAACATCCTCAGATTTTGCTATCTGCAGGAGGTCCTAGAACCAGTCTCCCACAGATAACACAGAACAGCTGTAACAAAAAAATGTATAAAATAAATTTGGGCAGCTGGATGTGGTGGCGCACGCTTGTAATCTCAGTACTTGGGAGGCCGAGACAGGAGGATCGCAGGTTCAAGGACAGTCTCAGCAACCTAGTGAGTTCCTATTTCAAAATAAAAAAGGAAATAGAGCTAGGGGTGTAGCTCAGAGGTAGAACATCCCTGGGTTCAATCCCCAGTACCACAAAAACAGAACGAAATACTAAGTATTGGAAAAGATGTGAAGAAATTGGAAGCCTTGTGCCTTGCCAGTGGGGATGTACAATGGTGCAGCTGCTGTGGGGAGCAGTTTGGCGGTTCCTCAAAAAGTTAAATGTAGAATTAGCATATTACCCAGCAATTTTACTCCTAGGTGTATACTCAAAGGAAAGGAAAGGAGAGACTGACAGACACTTGCATGCCAATGTTCATTGCAGCATTATTCATAATAACTAAAAGGTGGAACGACTCAGGTGTCTACCAATAGATGAATGGATAAACAAAATGTGGCATATATATAATCATACATATGCCATAAAAGGTATATAATGATATATGATATGGCATATCATGACACACACACATACATATGCCATAAAAGTCATAAAAGGAAAGCCGGGCGTGGTGGCGCACGCTTGTAATCCCAGTACTTTGGGAGGCGGAGACCGGAGGATCCGGGTTCGCGGCCAGCCTCAGCTCTCTCTCTCTCTCTCTCTCCCTGTCTCTCTCTCTCTCTACTTAGTGAGGCCCTCCGCAACTTCGTGAGACCCGGTTTCAAAATAAAGTATAAAAAATAGGGCCAGGGGCGTAGCGCGGAGGTAGAACGCCCCTGCGTTCAATCCCCGGTACCGCAAAAAAAAAAAGTCATAAAAGGAAATAAAGTTCTGGTATATAATGATATATGATGTGGCATATCATGATACCCACACATATGCCATGAAAGTCATAAAAGGGAATAAAGTTCTGGTACATGTTACAACACAGGTCAACCTCAAAACATGTTAAGTGAAAGAAGGCAGATGCAAAAGGACAAATAATTCGATTCTACTTATATGAGGTACCTACGATCGGCAATTACATAGAGATGACAGAAAAGACGCTAACAGGGCTTGGGAGGAGGGGAAAATGGGGAATTCTTGTTTAATGGCTACAGAGTTTCTGTTTGGGGTGATGAAAAAGTTTTGGAAATAGATGGTGGTGACCGCCATTCAACAATGTGAATAGAATTATTGCCACTGAACTGTACATTTAAAGATAGCTAAAACAGAAAAAAAATGGTACTGGGTATTGAACCCAGGACATTCTACCTTAGAGCTACATCCCCACCCCTTTTTATTTTTCTTTTTAATTTTTCTTTTTTTTGCGGTACCGGGGATTGCACCCAGGGGTGTTTTACCTCTGAGCTACACCCCCAGCCCTATTTTTTATACTTTATTTTGAAACCGGCTCTCACAAAGTTGCGGAGGGCCTCACTGAGTAGCTGAGGCTGGCCGCGAACCTGGATCCTCCGGTCTCCGCCTCCCAAGTACTGGGATTACAAGCATGCGCCACCACGCCTGGCCCTTTTTATTTTTTATTTTGCAACAGGGGTCTCACTCAGTTGCTGAGTCTGCTTTGAATCTGTGATCCTCTTGTCTCAACTTCCCAAGTACTGGGATGACAGGTGAGTGCCACCACACCCAGCTAAAGTGGAAATTTTTGTTAGACATATTTTACCACAATTCTAAAAAGCTAATGTAATGTACCAAACCATTAAATTGTACACTTTAAGTGGGATAACTGAATAGTATGTGAATTATATCTTAATAAATCTGTTTTTGTAAAAAGATAAGAAATCCCCAACTGTTTGGAAACTGAGCATCACGCCAGTAAACAGAGGAGTCTAGAACAGACGCTCTCTGGGGTCCCTCCCTCCATGTCTGACGGTCTCTGTGTCTGAGGGCCTCATCTGCTGTTTTCCTCCTCCTGCTGAGCGGTACAGGCTTTATGACGATCTTTTCCTTCTGCCTTCTGAGGCTAATGGGATTGTTGGCTTTTGTCTCATTCTAAGAGAGAGAGAAAGAAAGAAATTCCCCAGGGCAGAGCGGACAAGCTCCTACTTGCTTTTCTTCCTTCATCTACCTCCCAGGGTTCTGCAGAGGACATTCATGTTCCCCCATAACCATTTTTTCCAGACCTAGAGACCATGTCATATCACCAGGGAAACATCCAGAGACCTTTTGGATTCCTAATGAGGCTTTGTGAGCCCAGGGACAGAGGCCTTTCCATTTCTGTGGCTGTGTTGTCTGGGCTCCTGAGCGTGGCTAAAAATAAGTCATATGCAACCAGCATCCCCTGATTAAAGGGGGAAGTAGGGTCTAACACGGTCAACTCCCAAACAGAGGAAAGCTCTCTTTAGTCACCCTGTCCAGCCTTGCCACCTGCTTATTTACTGGTAAAGACTGAGAACTCCTTTGTTGCATAGTAAACACAACTGGTAACACTTCACAGGCATCCAAACCTCATGGTTTCAATATACATTTATTAAGTTCCTACTCAATATACTCTAGGGTTACAAAGAGGAGTCATAATGATTCATCTAAGAGAATTAAGCTTTCTGGTACTAGGGAAAGTGTTTTCAGGGATCCACTGGAGCAATCCTATGGATGGGTCTGAAGTCTGGCATCTTCCTGAAATCAGTGGCAGGGCCCTGGCCAATCCTAGAGCCTAGAGGCGTTCAGATCTTATAACTCCACAGTGAAAACCAAGAAGTGGCTTACCCCCAACACTGCGCCAGCAGCCAGGGCCCCTTCATCTTAAATTACAGGGTACAGACATTTCTGGAGATCCGATGAAAACAGACATATGGATCTGGGGACGTATGCACCCAGTGACAGTAGGCAAAGCCACTATTGCCCACAAACTCATGTTATAGGTTTTGCAACAGAGCCATCTGGTCCCAGGGATTGTGCAGCAGCCTGATGAGGATTCACATGTCATTCTCAGGCAGCATTGTCCTTGCATTTTCACAAAGGGACAACATGAGCAGAAGACATGGTTCCTGTAGGAGAATGAGGAGGCCAGCTGCTGCTTAGAGTGGTAGCTGTAGGGACCAATGTGGGGAAGGTACAGGTGAGTCCAGGTGGCCTGGCTGGGCAGGCAGGAGAGAGTCCCAGTCCTCCCTCAGGTCTGCTGGGCCAGCTCCAGGTCTCCCTGCCAGCAGCTTTGATGTCTGGTGGCACTCAGGCTACCGACTCCATGCAACTGCCCTTCAACAGTGCTCCGCCTGAGTCCTCTGCACTCCAGCTCCCAGAGCACCTGTGGTTTTTTTTGTTTTGTTTTGTTTTTTGTTTTTTGCGGTACCCAGATTGAACCCAGGGGCATTCTACCTCCAAGCTACACCCCTGGCCCTATTTTTTATCCTTTATTTTGAAACCGGGTCTCATGAAGTTGCAGAGGGCCTCACTAAGTAGCTGAGGCTGGCCATGAACCGGGATCCTCTGGTCTCTGCCTCCCAAGTCCTGGGATTACAAGCGTGCGCCACCACGCCCGGCACACCTGTGGTTTTGAGCTTAGAGAGTGGGTCTGTGTGGATCAGGGTCGGGCTGACCTCTTTGACTCTGCAGCCAGGCCACCCTCCAGGGCACACAAGGCCCTGCTGACCAGATGAGGTGTCTCACAGAGGTTGAGAGCAAGGCCCATGGGTGCCATAGAATTGACATAGAAGAGGTTGCTCGGCCAATCCCCCGAGGCTGGATGAGGAGGCAGGAATGGAGTTCCCTGGGCCAAGAATGAGGCCTTCCTCCTCTCCTTACCCACCCTCCACCAGTCAGGCGTCCTATGGGGCTACGAGGAAACATATGCATGTACACACACACACACATGCACACACATGCACGCACACACACATGCACACACATATGCACACACACCCCAAATGCAGAGCTGCGCTCTGACTCCTAGCTGGCAGTTCCGGGTGTTACCCATGTGACAGTGCTCACTTCCCGCTTGGCTTCCCCATAGCCCAAGATGGAGACCACATAGCACGGGGGTCCAGGAAGGAACAACAAACATGCCCTCTTCAAGGTCAGGCTGGGGCTCCCCCAGAGACAGGGGGATGGAGGGAATGCCCATCTCCTTGTCAGGGCCCTCTGGCCCCTGGGGAGTCCTTCGCCACTATCCCCCACCCTGGCAAGAGTGGGCCAAGTCTGGCTTCTCAGCGCCAACTCCATCCTCAGCACAAAGGGTGACCAACAACAGTCTGAGAAAGAAGACAGATGCCTGTTCTAGGAGAAGAAATCCCTTCAGCACAGCTTAAGGGGAAGGAAATTAATGTTTGCTAAATGCTTGCCGTGCATCTTTATTTATGGTCTCAGCAATCGGCAAGGTGGGTAATAGTTTCCAGTTTTACAGAAAGGGAAACCAAGCCCCAACATCACAGTACTGCTAAGCAGAGGGCCTGAAATGGGAACTCAGGTCTCCTTGATAGGCAGAAAATAAAGACTTGAAACCCAGGTTAGTCACTTGGGAAAGAGCCAAGCAGAAAAAGAAACGCATGAAGCATGTGAGCTTATTGCAAAAGCTTATTTAAAAAGGGGGGTGTATACATGGGATATTTCTAAGTTTCCAAAAAATAAAATATCTCTCTCCTTCTGAGTGAATCCATCTCGAGTCCAAAGGCCTGAGCCCGTGCTGGAATTGCTCCGTAACCTTGCATGAGCCGCTTAATCCTTCGGAAGGAGTGGGATTGGAGACAGTCCAGCAGCAGTTGGCAGAGCGAGGAAACTGGAGGATGCTGGTGTGAATGACAAATGTGGGAACGTGGATGTGGCAGAGCAGGGGAGGAGCAGGCAGCTGGAAGGCGAGGGGGAGAGGGCTTGCGGTGGCAGCAGGCAGTGAGCCGGGTCAGGACCAGCCACCGGGGAGACAGGTGAGGAGCAGCCACCAGAGAGCCCTGGGACCTAACCGGCACCTGAATCTGACCTCCACGTGCTGGACCACCTCTGATTCCTCCACTGTCCCCAACAGGGTTCGGAGCATAGGAGGTATTCAGTGATGAGTTAGGAAAAGAGCAGAGAAGGAATGGCATCTTGTGCTCCAGGAGAAGGTGGGATTGAAAGAGGTTTCTGCACAGTGCTGGCGCAGAGGAGACACTCAATATCTATTAACTGGAAGGATTAATAAGTCAGGATATCTGGTTTCTGACTCGGTTCTGCTCCTCCATGAATCTAAACAAATCGATGTGGCCCCTTTGGACCTCACTTCCTTCCATCATTGGAAGAGTTGGGGTTGGACAACCTCCAGCTTGGGTGCTCCATGGCCTCATCACTGCAGATCCCTGGCCAGAGCCTCCTCTGGTCTCCCTCGCAGAGAGGAGAGTGGAGTCAACACCAACAGACCAGGGAGTCTCCGGACTTAAAGCCCAGGGGTCAGAAATCTAGGAGGAAGAGGCAAATGACCTCTGAGCTTGAGCATGGGAGACACTACAGAAAACTATCCAATCTCAATCTCCTCCCCGCCCCTCCCACGACTCCCTCTTTCATCCCCCAGGTCTTCCTACCAGCCTGGCAAGAGTGCAAAGATGCAACTGAGCATGGTGGCACATGTCTGTAATCCCAGTACTCGGGAGGCTGAGACAGGAGGATCACAGGTTCAAGACTAGCCTTGGCAACGTAGCAAGATTCTTAGCAACCTAGCAAGATCCTGTTTCAAAAACAAAAAATTAAAAAAGGGTTGGGGGTGTAGCTCTGAGGTAGAATGCCTCTGGGTTCAATCTCCAGTAAAACACACACACACACACACACACACACACACACTACAAAGGTGCAGAGGTTCAGCCAATGGTGTCAGTTCAGCAAAATCTAATCTCTGGCCTCTCAACTCCTCCAAGACTCCTCCTCTGTGTGACCCTGTGTTACAACAAATGTGATGTCTTTCCCCCACCTTTTCCTCCATCCTCCTATACCTTTGTCAATGCCTGTCACTCATCAAACCTCCCACGAGGACCAGAGGGGAAGGATATGGCCAGGCTCCAATCCCAGCTCCAGCACATGGGAGCCACGCCAGTTGGCTTTGGGTATTCTTTTAACCATTCTGACTCCAGTCCCTCGTCTGTGAAATCGGGTAATAATGCCTACACACAGGCTCATGCAACACTTAAACTCAAGGGTAAATGTAAAGACCCTGTACACTGCCCGGGCCCAGCAACAGAAAGCCCTTTCTTGCCTCAGCTCTCCACAGCCCCCATCTCAACAATCTGTCAGAAGCAAAAGTCACCTTTTGGCTCCCAGCCGGGTTTCTCCTCTCAACACAGTTCTCAGATTATTCCCTTGTCCTCCCAGGCAAGTAAGTCCCTAGCTTTCTTTGATACAGATATCCTCAAGCCCCAAGTCCCCCAGATCAGCCCCTCTGAGTTCAGGAAATCTGCGCTCATTCATTCCGGAGCTATGAACCCCTCGAAGGAGGACCTCGGGACTTCAGGATGATAGGAGAAGGTGCCGGGGTGGGGGGCACGTGATGCAGCTGTCATGATGGATATGTCCGTTGTTGTCTGCTGCCCAAGCACCTTGAGATAGCACATGAATGGATGTCTGCCAGGCCTCTCTCAAGGAGGTGGTGCACGACTGTAATCCCAGTTCTTGGGAGCTGAGACAGGAGAATCACAGGTCAAGACCAGTCTCAGCAACTTAGTGTTTCATAAAATAAAAAATAAAACTGTTTAAAAAAATAAAAAAAAATAAAAAGGGATGGGGGTATAGTTTAGAACTAGAATGCCCCTGTGTTCAAAACCCAGTAAAAGGGGTGGGGGGAGACTGATTGTCTTAAAGGAAGCTGATGTCATTTCAAAGGAAGTATACAAGCACACCTCCCAGACCTACTACAGACACTTGAACACAGCTCAGGACATCTATCGGACCATCAACCTTTATGTCAGGTTGAAACAGACCCTGAGACAAGGATTCAAGTGCAAGTTGTTTGGGAACTGGCCCCGGGCAATATGGATAGGGGTGTGGGAAAGGAGACAGGGAGGGAAATGCAGTGAATGAGGGGTGTGTTATCAAGCAAAATGCACTGGCCAGCTGAGTTCAGTCCCACTAGAGAGCTCGAGGAGATGGTGGAGAACACGCATCAGAGTGCTCCTAACCCAGCAGCTAGTTGGTTAGCTGGTTGGGGGCTGCCTCTAGGACTATTAACCCTCAGGCACCTCCAGATCGCTCTGCATATGGCCAAGGTGTTCCCCTGGCCAGAAAGAAGCCCTGGAGCCAAGAGTGGCGGGTCCCTGCAGCAGGCAGCCTTCCCATGGTGCAGTGAACACGGGGCTGGCAGGTGCCAGCAGCTGGGCCGCTCTTGCTGGTGAGCTCCTGCTGCCCATGCGGCCGTCTTGTTACTGATCCACTGTCCCAGGAAATAAGACAGGGAAGCTAGCTCCTGGAGCGCGGCCATGTCTTCTGGTACTTGGAAAGGATTTACTCCGTGTGAAGTAACTAATTCACATCCTGGTATAGAGCTCCTGCTCGTGTGAGACTGATGATTAGAATTGGTCTCTAGAGCCCAGTGAATAGTGACTGCTTATTGGCTGCTTAGCTCTTCCAGGCTTTCTTTATATACTTTCTCAGATCAACAGAACATCTGAAAGGAAGGTTTCATTGTCTGTAATTTACATGTAGAAAAACTGAGAGATTAAATGGCCTGACCAGGGACCCATAGCTACTAAGAATAATCAGAATTCAGGTATATATAAAACAGGGGTCTTTGTGAAATTTGTACCTTGTATTCTTTGGTGTGTGTGTGTGTGGTGTGTGTGTGTGTGTGTGTGTTACTGGGAGTTGAACCCAGGGGCATTCTAACTCTGAGCTATACCCCCAGCCCTATTTTATTTTTATTTTATTTTTATTTTACTAAGGACTGAAGGCCTCACTACATTGCTGAGGCTGACGATCTTCCTATCTCAACCTCCCAAGTACTGGGATTACAGGTGTGCGCCACCACACCTGACTGTATCTCAAATTCTTGTACCTGCTCAACTATGGCTATTCTGATGAATGAACTTCCGAACTTATAAAGTTGGGATGAGACCCTGGACCCTCAGTGGCCCTAGCAGGTTGCAGATACCCAGTGTGGGCCAGGCCCTTGTTAATTCTCCAAAACTCACCTGAGTCCTCAGTCTCAACAACACTTTCTTCTTTTTCTAAAGAAAAAATTATTCTGACACCTGTTAGAATGGTAAGAAAAATTTTACTCAGAATTACTGAGGCAGGGGTACCACCAGAGGGAAGAGAAATAGGGTTCAACTTCAAATACAAGGACAAGGGAGGATTTATTGACAAGGAGCAGAGTGAGGGGGACAGCAGATATGGAAAATTACTAAGAGTAGACATCAAGGGTAGGGGGATTCTTTCTAAACCAACTGAAGAAGATTCTTGTTGAAGGCAGACAATGGTGATGAGATACCAAGGGTGGGGGATTTCCTTTAAACTGACTTGGCAGGATTCTTACTGGACTTGGCAAGAACAGGCACAGACATGGAAGATCAAGGTCAAGACCTAGTTGAGAAGAGGCTCAGATGGGACCAACTCAAGTGTGCTCAAGGAGAGAGCTAAGACACCTACCACAATGGTCCAGACAAATTTATGAAACCAGACATTGGGACTTAGCATTCTGAGTCCTTAGTGTAACTGAAAGGCAGGGACCAGTACCATTATCTTTGCTTTACCAATAAGAAACCAGCAAAAGGATCTTGCCCAAAGTCTATTAGTTAATGTCAGAACTGGGATTTGAACCCAGCAAGTCTGGCTTTGAATTCATAACTTTAACCAGCAGATGACACAGCTTCTCATCTTGTTCATTCTTTAATGGATTCAATGCTTAATAACTCTTTCTATCATCAGTTTGGGGTATGAGGTACCCAAAGAGATGGGGCTCTCCTATGATCCTGCTTTACAATGGACCATTCCTTGAGCCAGGCGTGGTGGCGCACGCTTGTAATCCCAGCACTTGGGAGGCTGAGACCAGAGGATCCGGGTTCACAGCCAGCCTCAGCTACTTAGTGAGGCCCAGTTTCAAAATAAAGAATAAGAAAATAGTGCTGGGGGTGGAGCTCAGAGGTAGAATGCCCCTGGGTTCCATTCCTAGTACCAAAAAAAAAAAAAAAAACCAATGGACCATTCCTTCACACTGTCATAGTTACTTTGGGCCCTGGAAAGAGAAGCTGTTGTATTGGATGCTCCATAATGTGATTTGACCAACAAAAACATTGGTACACAAAAGAAGAAACCGGATCAGATTTCTGCATTCGTTTCTATTTTTGTTGTGTTCTGCTTTTGTTTAATAATAAGGGGGAAGAGACCGAGCTGGAGCACTCATCTGCAGCAAGAATTTTTTATTACCAGGGCCTGGAAAACAAAATAAGTTTTAATTTCCTTCCAATTTTATTTCAGTTTTGCCAATGGACATCTACACGTGTGGGCTTGGAAGCCATAATACACGGCTAGCACTTTCCAATAATTTTCTTTTGATAATTCCTCTGACTGTGAAAAAAAAGGGCCTGAGCATAGATTAAATATCACATGACAATACTTTCCCAAATCTATGTGACAGACTGCTACTTTTCTTTTTATACCAATACAATAAGGGGGGCACTAATTTATTAGCGTAAAAAAGCAGCAAGCTAGTCATCAGGAAATTTGAGTTCTCCTCCTGGCTCTGCCATCTATCTAGTGGTGTGACCTGGGGCAGATGACTTCATCTCTCTGAGTTTCTGTTTCCATGTTGGGAAACGAGATGCTTAGACTGAAGGATCTTCCAGGTCCACCCCAGCTCTGAAATTTCCTGAGTCTCTGATACAAAAGAGTGCCAAGTGACCTTCACAGCGTCAGTATCTTGATTTTAGACCTAGTTTGAGTTAACCCGCCTCACTGGCTAACACAGGTGGTGAGGGAGGAATCCATAGTTAATTGTGCATGTCTATAAGCATTAAGAAAGCAACAGTTTATGTCAGGAATCTCAGACAAAAGGTGACACGAGGGAGGGTACGAGCAAAGAGACAGTAGGGAGCAGCGGTGATGGCGGTGATGGCGGTGACAGAGGGAGAATTCAGGGACTCTGCAGGTGGTTGCTGCTCCTCTGTGAAATCCAGTGGCTTCCATGTGGTAATGCAGGCCCAGTGACCGGAGTCAGATTTTTCAAGACAAGATCAAAGTCTAGATTTTTATGTGTGTTTTCCCAACTTTTTTTTTTTTTTTTTTGCGGTACCGGGGATTGAACGCAGGGGTGTTCTACCTCTGCGCTACACCCCCAGCCCTATTTTTTATATTTTATTTTGAAACCGGGT
>PVJS01019314.1:0-33842 GCA_004027185.1 Glis glis | reverse complement strand
AGTGAGACCCTCCGCAACTTCGTGAGACCCGGTTTCAAAATAAAGTATAAAAAATAGGGCCAGGGGCGTAGCGCAGAGGTAGAACACCCCTGGGTTCAATCCCCGGTACTGTAAAAAAAAAAAAAAAACTGAAGATAGTGGGGAAAGTAAATTGGTGAGCACTAGAAACAGACTCAAAAGAACAGGATGCAAAATGGGCTGAAAGAGGGAAAGAAGAACAAAGGAAATCTTCACACGAAACAAAAAGTGTTAGCATGGAAATTTGTAGAAAAGGAAAGGGCTTGATTTAACATTACAGGGAACAGCTTTGAGGATTATGAATTCTTCAGGTAAAGGTTTATTTTTCATTAAAGCACATTGAAAAAGAGTTAAAAAGATGACCCAAACTGAGTCAATATTTTAAAAAAGGATAAAAATCAGTATTTGCACTGTTAAAGCACCTCTAATTAAGCCATTTTTTAAAAATGCCACTTAACTCATGTGATCACAGTTATTTAATAATAGCTGTGACATCTTCCTCCTAACTCCCAATTCTCCTCTGTGTTCCTTTTCCTTCTTTATCCATCTCCACCTCCTTTCCCATTCCTGATGCATTCCGTTGTTATGGCTATTTGCCTACAGTTTGCTGCCATTTTTTTCTTCATTAGTATTCCTCGTTTGGGCAAGAGGGGCCTTTGTTTTTATTTTTCTGACGCTTTCATTTTGAAACTTTTAAAACTGCAGTTTCAGGCAGAGCATGCTCCTCCATTTGCCCTTGGATCACGAGAGAGAGCATTTCAGCCCTAGCCAGTGGTGTGCCCATGGAAACTGGGAGTCATTGTATCCTAGGAAACTATGGTAACCAGCAGAGGCAAATTGAAAACAGGGCCATTGTCATCATTTTTAATGAGTAAAAGATGTGAGTATCCTCTACAATGAATTCAACTGCCATTTGCCAAGGAGAAGATGCAATTCAAGTTGGCCCCAATAATCAGAACGGATAAGTATTGAAAGCATACATCTATGATTGATTTTATCCCTATTGTTCTAGAACAATAAATAGTTGGTTGCTAAAATAACCAGGAAAATCAACAGATATGATCATCTCTGGGGGCAACTTTTCACGCGGTGTTACTAAATACATTACACCCTCCAATGTTCTAGCGATTTATCCATGTACACAGACACATCTTGCTATTAGAGCACAAAGATGCTCAGAGATCATTTTGATTTCTTCTGTGGATTTGTGCATCTGAAGTTAATTGAATAATGTAGTTAGATTTTTGCTATTCAGTTTTAGCTTCTCCATTCTAGTCTCTAATTTTATTGAGAATCTTCCTCAGATTCTACTTAATAGTTTAGCTGTCTAATCAAACCAAGTTAATGAGAGGCCATATAGGTCGTCCATGTAGACATAGCATCTATTATTTTGAAAAATGAGTTTACAGCATGAAAGCAGAACTCCCACTGCATGGCAGTTTGTTTGAGCTCATTTATTTTGCATATCACATGAAGTTTAATTCCCAAATTTCTGTCCCCAAGGAAACCTGGGTCATACCTTTTATTTTTCCTTCCAAAAGCAGAGGTGGGAAAAATAATTCATACAACAAGTCTCTGTGTGTTGTGTGTGTGCATATGGATTTATCGTTTTGAACCTGACTTTTTTTTCACAACACGTCAAATGATATTTATTAAAATCTAGTAACTCTCAAAAAACAAGGGGTAGAGAATAGAGTGGCATAATGGTGGTAGTGTTTGCAATCTTAAAAATGTACCTCTGCAAGTCAAGTGCTGCACAAAGGAAAAACACAAAGACAATCTGAAATAAGAAATAGCTATTACTTGCAGAAGCTCATGAATTTGATAAAATCTGATCTACTTCTTAAACCAGGAAATCAGAAAAGTACAATATGTAGTCTCTTTCAATTTAAACATATTAAATAATGTAATTCACAATTTTTATGAGACTAAGGCCTTATCTTCTGTCTTGAAATAATAGTGTCTATAATCTCAACTTTCACTTTAAAGAATTTTTGAAATTCAATGTCCTTGCAAAACAATGTACATATAAACTCTTTTTTTATTTTTCATTTTCTAGTCTTTCATGGTTTTCTTGCTAATGCCTCTTTTGACAGTATTGTTTGTTAGTAAGTTACCTTTTCAAACACATTTCATAGGAAATATATTTCCAAACACATTTCTCCATTTTTAATACTCAATTGAATTACATAATATAACAAATGAGTGGAATAAATAGTTTGGGCAATAAACACAACTAATCATTGGTGAACACAATAAGCAAGTAGGGGCAGAATTATACAGACATACTAGGAAATCACTTATTATCTATGAACATTCAAAGTAGCATGAATAATATTGTGTCTGTTTTGAGAAGAAATTGAGATACAAGTTGGTCATGTTGAGACTTTTTGTTCAACAAGAAAAGAGAGTTTCTATTGTATACACTCAATTTCTGGGTATGAGGAATCAGGCTAAAGAGGTTGTACCTCAGTGGCATATAGGTTTCCCATGTGAATGTAGGGACTAGACCAGAAGTTGTACTGATTAACATGCTCACCAGTTGAATGTCTAATAAGTTTAGGATACCATAATAAACAGGACTGGGTTTATTCAACCATGCTGTATTGAAAAATACCAAACTCTCTATTATGTTTAAGTGTACATGAAGAAAGTCAAAATAAAGCACTGGACCTATTCAAAAAGAGTAGAAATCAAGAGAGAAGGAACAACATTCTAAAGGTTCAGAGTTAAAAAATGTCTTTGAACAATGGTCCGCAGCTTAGAAAATAAAATTTCAGGAAACAGGTATGCTCACGATGATGAATAATAATAAGAATAACAACAATAATAACACAGAGGGAAAGTATAAGAGAAAATAATAGATAAATAAAAAGAATGTTTTCCCAAGGAATTAATGATTTAGAAGAAAAATAGTAAAATTTATTTTGGATTAAGCAAAGAAAACAATTATGTATAAAATCCAATCAAAGACAGACAAAAAACACAAGTAGATTTTCCAAAATTAAAAATAATGAGAATGAAGTTTATAAATATAAAAAATAAAGTTAAACTCATTAATAATTCGGGTTCCTGAAGAAGAGAATAGAACAAGTAGAATAAAAATTATATTGACAGATGTAGTAGAAGAAAATTTTCCTGAGCTGGCAAGAAATACCTGTGTCTGTAGAGGGAAAAGCTTACTACATACTTGGGAAATAATATGTTACTATTGTTTGCATCCTTCACCTTATCCTATTTCCAATTATAAGTCTAAGCTTTGTTCATACTCAAATTGTTTCTGCAAAACCTTTTTTTAAAATGTAATTTTCCAAAAATCTCACTCCAGCCAGAGTTAATCTAACTCTTCCTACCCATCAGAATCTAAAACCCTTTGCTTAGCTTTGAGGGAATGGGGAAATTAAATTTCATAATTAATCATTTTGTTTTATTGGTATATATGATACTTGGCACAGTTCAAACAAGAATAAAGATTATTCCTATTGAACTTGGGACATGACAAAATAAAACCTCAATAAATTCTCAGAAGTAAAAATAAACTAGGCTATCTACTTCTTAATGTGGTAGTAAATTAATTGAAAATTAAGATAAAAAACACAAATCTCTCAAAACTATTATTCTAAATAATTATTGAGCCAAGAAGAAAATCAAATCTTTAATTATGAACAATTCCAAAATTTTAATGTTAACCCTAAAAGATAAATTTATTCAATTCCTACACTCAATAAAAAGTCTTGTTATCATGAAACTCGAGGATTTTTCCAAAAGAGTTATAAAATTAACCTAAAGAAAAATTAACACTAAAAAAACCCAATTAAAAAATGAGCTACTGAAATGAATAGACACTTCTCAAAAGAAGAAATACAAATGATCAACAAATATATGAAAAACCATTCAACATCATTAACAATCAGGGAGATGCAAATCAAAACTACACTGAGATTTCATCTAACTCCAATTAAAATGGCAATCATCAAGAATAAAGACATAATAAATACCAGTGAGGCTGTGGGGTAATAGAAACTCTTATACACTGTTGATAGGATTGTAAACTAGTACAACCGCTTTGGAAATCAGTATGAAGGTTCCTCAAAAGACTAGGAATGGAATCACCATATGACCCAGGCCTACCACTCCTCAGTATCTTTCCAAAGGAACTGAAGTTATAATACTATAGTGATGCATGAATACCCATGATTATAGCAACACAATTCAGAGTAGCCAAAATATGGAACCAACCTAGGTGTCCATCAATGGATGAATGGATAACAAAAATGTGGTGTATACACACAACAGAATTTTACTCAGTCATAAAGAAGAACAAAATTATGTCATTTGCAGCAAAATGATGCTGAATGAGATCAGCCAGTCACAGAAAGCCCAGGGTTGTGTGTTTTCTCTCATCTGTGGAAGCTAGAACAAAAGTAGAAGCAAAAGGGACTTCAATCAAAAGAGAAGAAAAAATAAAATAGTGAAAGGGGATTGGGGGAGGAAGGTGGATAGAGGTAAAAGGAAGATTGAGGAAGGGAACAGTTCAAATAAGGTTACATCCATACCAGGGTTCACTACTAATCTCACTAACATGTATGGGGAGGGAGGAAGTATAGGGGAGCGAGCAGGTATATAGAGGGAAATACACCAAGTGATGTTTGCATCACTTTGAATCTCCCTATGATGTATAATTACATTGCACCAATAAAAGTATATAAAAAGCAAGAAGAAAACTAATGTCCTCGTGAGCAGAATCCAATGATCATCATTGCTGTTTTCGAGTGCTAACCATGTGACTAACACTGTGAAGAGTTGTTGATATTTACTGTCTCCTCAAAACCTCAAGACAATTCGGTGAGGCCAAAACTATTACCTTCTACGTACACCTGGCAAAGCTGAGACTCGGGAGAGCTCCGGCAATAGAAGTCATAAACCTCAGGGCTGAATATTCGAAAAATGCACACCAAATAAACCATATTCTGGAAAGAATTATCAGGCAGAGTAATAAAGAAATGAGAAATTAAATGCAACCACAAAACTATGGATTTTAAATTTATTTAGAGTATATTTTATAAAATATAAATATATTTCAATACATTTGAAAACCTTAATAATGCATCACGTTCTAGGAAGTATAAATTATCATATTTAACCCAAGATGAATTTGAATACCAGAATAAAACAGTAATGTTTCAAGAGGTTGAAAATGCTGATAAAGAGCTATTCCTCAAATGGGCACCAGGTCTTTAATGTTTTTGACAGACAATTTCTACACTAATTAGCTCTAGGACATAAAAAATAGGGTACAACTTCTCAATTTATTTAAAAATGCAGACTAATTCTGATATTAAGCCTGTCAAATTAGCAGGCAAAAAGGCAATAGAAATCAAACTCACTTATGAATATGAGAAAATTAAGCTAAAAATAAGTATAAAATCTGGCAGTATATTTTTAATTGATTATAATCAAATGGAGTTATTCTGGAAATGCAATAATTTTTACATTAGGAGATCTAGTAAAACAGAAACAGTAGATTAAAAAGTTTTGATTCTCTAATAGATATGGAAGAATCATTTAATTAAGTTTCAGGTCTATTCTTTATTTTGGGGGGTACTGGAGATGGAACCCAGGGACGTTCTACCTCCAGGCTATACCCCAAGCCCTATTTTATTTTTTATTTGTAAACAGGGTCTCATTAAGTTGCTGAGGCTGACTTCGAACCTGCGATCCTTCTGTCTCAGCCTCCCAAGTAATGGTTTTACAAGCGTGCGCCACCATGCCCAGCTTCAGATCTATTCTTGACTTAGTGATAATCATGATGAATTAACGAAAATAATAATGTATCAGTATTTTAAAAATGTGTTTAAGCTAGGCATGGTGGTACACACTTGTAATTCCAGTACTTGGGAGGCTGAGACAGGAGGATTACAGGTTCGTGGCCTGCCTCAGCAACTTAGGCCCTCTGCAACTTAGACCCTGTTTCAAAATAAAAATAAAATAGGGCTGAGAGGGTAGCTCCGAGGTAGAATGCCCCCGAGTTCAATCCCCAGTACCAAAAAAAAAAAAAAAGTGTGTTTAAAATCAGTAGCTAAGGTTGGGGATGTAGCTCAGTGGCAGAGCCCTTACCTGACATGTATGAAGCCCTGGGTTTGATCCCTAGTACTACAAAAGAAACAAAAAAATAAGTAAATAAAATAAAATCAATAGCTAATATCGTACAAAGCAAGACTATTATCACCACTGTTAATATTATTCTAAAAGTTACTAGTCAATGAAGTTAGAGACAAAGGTAAACAGAAATGTACTATTTGTAATGATGATTTAGAATTAGTGTTACTTTCAGATAATAAAATGCATTCTTTAAAAATTTAAGATAATTAACCACTACCACAATCATCATGGTAAAGGATTAATAAGATTGAATGATTTAAAGTATAATGCTAAAATCAGATTTTCTTAAATCCAAAGTGTCATATACTTTTTTCTAAATTTGACCTTCAAAATCTTTAGATTTTTTGCATGTATAATAGAACTAAATTTGTACTTAAATTAAATGACATAAGTACAAAATTAGATTATCTACTTTCAATTTTACCCTAGAGTAAATTTGAGACAGATTAAAGATCTAAATATAAAAAGCCAAGAAAACATTTCAAAACATACAGATGAATATTTATGTATTTGGTGAGGAAGTGTTTTTTTTTCTCTCCTAAAAATCTAATCACAGGCAGAAACCCTCAAGGGGAAACAATGGGATGATTTGACTATGCCCAAACTCAAATTGGGAGTTGATCGACTCAAAGTTGATGGTAGAGGATAAGAGTAGACTGGTGGTTACCAGAGGGCTGGGAAAGTAGCAGGGAGGGAGAAGGAGAGAAAGGTTGGTCAGAGAGGGTCACAGATAGGAGTCACAGATAGGAGTAGGAAGTTCAGTGAGCTGTTGAACCATGGGGTGAATATAGATAAAAATAATGAAGCCAGGCTTGGTGGTGCATGCCTGTAATCCCAGTACTTGGGAGGCTGAGACAGGAGGATTGTAGGTTCGAAGTCAGCCTCAGCTACTTAGCAAGACCCTATACATTTCAAAAAGTTAGAAGGAAAGATATTAAGTGTTTTAATGTGAAAAAGGCTGAGGTAATAGATATATTTAACCTGATTTAAGTATTACACAATGTATACATGTATCAAATCATCTGGTACCCCAATATATATATATTATATATTATATATTATATATTTCTATTATATATTATATATATATAATTTCCAATTCTTGTGATTTTATGTATCAGTGATGAAAATAAAAGGCTAGAATAAAATAGTTTGAATATTTTTATCATAAAAAAATGATAAATGTATAGATAGATATGTTTAATCTGATTTAAATATTATACAATATATTCATGTATTGAAACATCACATGGTACTCTATGTCAATTTTTGTGTATCAATTTAAAAATTAAAGAAAACTAAAAATATAGAGCTCCACTTCCACATAGAATATAGAAAGCCAAGATAGTCACAATGGCACATGTCTATAATCCTAGTATTTGGGAGGCTGAGACAGGAGGATTGCAGGTTCAGGGCATGCCTCAGCAACTTAACTAGACCCTGTCTCACAATTAAAGATAGGGTTGGGGGTATACCTCCTGGATTTAAATCCCAATACCAAGAGAAAGAAGGAAGGGAGGGAGAGAGGAATGGATATGGAAAGCCTAAGTGAATGTCACTCCCAACCTAACAAGCAAAAAAAGAGATAATCTATAAAATTATAACTTTTCTAGAGCTGAGCATGCTAGGAAACCATGGGAACCAAATTTCAAAGAGAGAGAAGACATATCAACTGCCACACAAGGAGGTCAGAGGAAATCAGCCAAAATTTTAAGAATTCATAAAGGCCAAGGGTAGACTACAGTGTCAGTATAGAAGAGCTGGGCGCTCCAGGTTCACAGGAAATGTGCACTCCATCTTGTTCCTTTCCCATGCAGGTTCAAGACCAGCCTCAGCAACTTAGTGAGACCCTCAGCAACCTAGCAAGACCCTGTTTCAAAATCAACAACAACAAAGAAATAAAAAGGAAAAGAGAATCTCCTACCTTCGTCCCACAAATACACAAGATCCTGATGCTGGCCTGCAGGAGGTAATCAAGAGCTGCTTGGGCAGAAGCTCAACTCCCCAAATCCTGTTCTCAATTGCCCAGGCGCTTCTCTCCTGTGAAGCAGAGGCGATAGCTGCCAGCAGAGGGCAGCAAAATCTCTTGCCCCAGGTGCAGGCACATCCATTGCCTTCCAGGACAGGTAGAAGACATGTCTACCATGGAGAAAAGAGTAGGATCCTCTTCCCAGCAGGATATAGGCAAAAGTCCATTGCTAAAGGTTAAGGGTACATGCGAAATTCCTGTGCCCCTGGAGGAGGCACAGAAAACTCTCAACTACCTACCTACCACTCTCATATGTACCCACCCTGGTCATTTCATTCTCAAACAGAGCAAGCTTATATTGACCTTAGCACTTTTAAAAAATTGAGGTAATGGTCGCATGCCATACAATTAACTCTTTTAAAGTATACAGTGCAGGGGCATTAATACGTTCACAATGTTCTGCAACCATCACCCCAGTCTAGCTCCAAAACACTTTCATCATGGCAAGGCCAGCCTCAGCAACTTAACGAGACCCTGTCTCAAAATAAAAATTGCAAGGGGCTGGGGATGTAGCTCAGTGGTAGAGCACACCTGGGTTCAATCCCCAGCATTGCAAAAAGTAATTAGTTAGCTAATTAAACACAATATGTTTTACCCATCAGCTTAACAAGAATTTAAATGAACTCTATTAACCAGGTGCAATGGTGTATACCTGTAATCTATTAACCAGGTGCAATGGGGTACACCTGTAATCCCAGTACTTGGGAGGCTTGAGACAGTAGGATCTCAGGTTCTAGACCAGCCTCAACAACTTAGCAAGACCCTGTTTCAAAAATAAATAAATAAATAAATAAATAAATAAATAAATAAATAAATAAATAGGGTTGGGCATGTAGTTCACAAGTAGAATGCCCCTGGGCTCAATCCCCAGTACCCCTAAAAATAAATAAAAGAATTTTGCTAATCAAAAGAACTACAATGAGGTGTAAAGAAAGAGTAGCATGTAGCATAATTTACCGCTGGTGGGAAGGGAAAATGATGTAAAGTTTCTTGAGAGCAGTTAGGCAATAAGTATTTAATATCTGAAAACTGTATATATTCTTTGTGTCAGCTATCTACTTCTGCATATTTGTACTAAAGAACGAAATCTTGAAGATGTAGACAAAAGGATTTTTGTAGCATTTTAA
The DNA here is from genome assembly GCA_004027185.1 of Glis glis. Taxonomy (NCBI): domain Eukaryota; kingdom Metazoa; phylum Chordata; class Mammalia; order Rodentia; family Gliridae; genus Glis; species Glis glis. Next base: position 24,506 of record PVJS01019314.1, on the reverse strand, counting down.
AAATAGAAAAAAAATGAATCCTCTCAATATCCATTCATAGAAGATTAGGCATACCCAATATGAGGAACTCTATCTGTCCATTATGAGGGGCAGAATGGATATATATTTATTGGTATGAGTATATTTATGGATTCTTGTCAATTAAAAAATGGTTACAAAAAGTATATAAAGAAGGATCTAGTTTTGGTTGAAATAGTGTATATATAGTGATAAGAATGGTAGAGAAAAATGATAATTCCCATTGAGTGATGTGATTAAAGGTGATATTTTGCTCTATTTGCTCAGTTTTACATTATTAAATCTTCTAAATGGCATATATTTATTATAATTATAAAAACAAATGTAAAAAAATAGAAATAATCTCAGGTGCATACTAAAGTTCTTCTCTTTAAAAATGAAGCTGAGATAAGGCATTTATCTGGGATATGTATATAATTAAAGCAGATATAAAATTCATGTGGATTTCCTGAACTGCCTATTGATTCTCTCACCCATATATAACATGCTGTGACCAATAACTGTTTTCTCTCTCAAAATCTTTAATATTTATAACACATTGTAGCAGATTTTCCCAAATTATACACAATTCCCTTATTGTCAAAGATCTTTGGATATTACAAAGATGCTAATAATTTCACACCTCAGGGACCCCTTTGGACACAATACACTAAGTCACAGACACACAAGACATGTTCAAAGCATTCTGTCTATCCTGTCTCCGGGCCATCTGAATTTAAAACTTTCTTAGGGAAACAACAGTTTTGCCTTCTGCTAAACACCACACAAGTGCAGAATACATGAATATTCTTAGAAAACAAAACTCCAGACGCCTGAAAGAGTTAGGCAACTTGTAAAGACACTTATCTAGCATCAGAATACGACAACAAGGCCCGCTGAGCAATGCAAGGCAAGGCACCGTGTCCCTCCTGGGCAGGTTTAAGTGGGCCTTGGTGATTACAAGATCAAAACGAGTTTCTAAGGTGAAAGCAGGGTGGTGCGGGCGTGCAGCAGCTGTGTAAGTGCAGGCAGCCGGCGAATGTAGATGAGAACCATGGTGATTCTGGGCCATCAAGTGATTCACCGGGGCGTTAAGGGAAGAAACCAAGATAAAATCCCAGGTGCAAAGTGCAGATCAACTCTCTGGGACAGGGCAAGTCTCTGGCTCGGAGCCAATGGCATGGTTCGCAGTCATCTCTGGCACGTTATCTGCCTGATCTAGGACAAACAGTTTAATTTTCAGCTCTGACTCAGGTAGGTCCTGTGGCTGTCGGGTCAGCAAGGCAAGAGGGTGGGTTACTCTTGGTCAGGGGAGGAAGGGAGGCCTGAGTAATTTTCCCTGCGAGGAGCGAAGGAAGGCAGCGATGGATACTATGATATAAAAGAGTACAGGCAAAACAGATCCCCAACACCAAAGTGTTTACTATATAACTGGGAGGGATGGACATGATAGTAGTGATAAAGAACCCTAGCGTAGTGAACGTGGAGTGCATTTTGAGTTGAAGAGGAAGATTAGCTGGAACAAGTCTGGAAGGCCTGACTGCCACGTTCAGACACGGTCAGAGAAGCATGGGAGCCATTGTAGTATTTGTAAGGGAATGACATTAAAAGGTAATATTTTAAAGTAGTGGGTCTGGCTGTAGTGGGTATGGAAAGATTGGCGTATATTCTTAAGATAAAATGTTCCCAACAGAATTTCTCTTCTCTTTGGAATTTTTCGTTTTTTCTCAGTGTCCTCCGAGAGCTTCCTCACTCTGCTTTATCATATGCACCAACATTCCAGCATCCCAGGACCTCGAGCTTCCAGAAAACAGTACAAAAATAATATCATTTTGTAGCCAAGTAGAACTCATAGTTGAAAACAAACTTCAAATTCATTTAGGAATTTTTTTTTCAGGGGGAAAGAGATGGACTACCACTTTTTATATTTCATCTCAAGGTTCAGGAACTCCATCTGCTAATGAGCAAATGCTCAGGAGTTATTTAAATATTTTATACCTGTTCTAATAATAAGAGAGGCCAGAAAAAACCACAGGGAGAATCTCTGTGGTAAAGTCTACTGAAGTCTGAATTCACTACATGTAGTTAGGGTAATTCTTTCAAGAACAAAGTACCAGACCCCACAAAAGAAAATGCCACTGGTCATACTCTTTCAAACATTCTTGCTAATACTTGAGCCTCCTGAGAATTTTTTGATGCTAGAGTAGCATAGACATACCCACGCCCTGCATGTTTCACCTGGTGATGATGAGCTGTTGGAATACCTATTCTTCCCCCCCTCTTCCTCTCCCTTTGGGATTATGTCCATCTTCCCCTTTATCTGCATGTTTTTTCAGGTTTCTGGACTTTCTCTGTCTTTCCCTAGGACACTTGAGATACTGATGTTCTATGGAGTAGTAACAACATTGTCAGTGTGACAACAGAAGCTGTCATTGGTAATGACAACATTCTACGCGTATTCGATCACTACATCACTAATTGCAACATGACCACAAAGCTCTGGGACTTGAAAGAGAAAAGATGATGAGGTCATCACAGCATTAGTCAGTCTCTCTAACTGCTAGCATACAGCTCCAAGGTTTCCAATGGAAACCCTTATTTTCAGGATTTTATAACTGGGCACGTGCAATCCACTGTGGACTTAAACTTGACACGAAAGGCCCCAGGCATAGGAACATAATCAGCTCATTCTGAGTTATATAAAAACAGGGCAACAAACATAAACTCCAATCATTCATAAATGGCTCTGTTTAAAAATGACATTTTACAAGTGGCCATCCCTCAGGTAGCCATTCTGCCGTTAGCACCACCGCTGTCGCCAACCATCATCCATAGAGCATTCTGGGAAAGCAGGAGCCACACACACTGTCAATGACCTCATGGGCTCTTGGGAGGATATGTCATTGTAGGCCAAGTCTCTAATCTATTGTTTCAAGCACATGAGAACATTCTGCATATTAAGGATTTTATTCCTACTTAATTTTTTAAATGTGAATCACACCAAAAATGCAATTTAAAATGTACTTGGCAGCAGTCTCGCACTTTTCTTCTTTCGTGGGCTCTGGTCTCCTGGTAATGACTGCAGGCCACAATTAACCAACCAGCTGCCCTTGGCCAGCCTCTGCTCAGGGTGTTCAAAGCCCATCAGATGAGTCTCGACAAGTCATTATTATTGCTAAGCAACAACTGGCTAGAGCCGACCCTGACCGAGTAAAGCAAATGGTGTTTCAGAAATTCTACAGGAAATGATCATTGTGCAGGCCCAGCAGACTCTCTGGGAAAGCAAAAAGAGGAAGAAGGCAAAGCTGATGAAGACAATAATAATGTCAGTGTGTTGACTGTAGGATCTATCCATGGATAAGAAAGCCAGTAACTCTACCATGTATCAGTCAAAATGACATGGGCAGATTTTCTTAGCCTATGCATATTTATTAACCACTTATACATGTTTACAATTATGAAAAGTCAGGATATAATTCTCATCTTAAAGGGGTTTTGATCTAGTTATAAAGAAACACATAAAACAAACTGTAGCCGGGCGTGGTGGCGTACGCCTGTAATCCCAGTACTTTGGGAGGTGGAGACCGGAGGATCCGGGATCGCGGCCAGCCTCAGCTCTCTCTCTCCCTGTCTCTCTCTCTCTCTCTCTTTCTCTCTACTTAGTGAGGCGCTCCGCAACTTCGTGAGACCCAGTTTCAAAATAAAGTATTAAAAATAGGGCCAGGGGTGTAGCGCAGAGGTAGAACGCCCCTGGGTTCAATCCCCGGTACTGCAAAAAAAAAAAAAAACTGTAGAAAGAGTAAGATAATAATTAAAGGTTAGTTTGGAAGAGTTGGGAGAAGAGAAGATGAATGAGATTGGACTAGTGAGGGAGGCCTATGCTGAATGCTGAGGCCCAGTGAACAGAAGACACGTTCTAAATGAAGACACCCATATTACAGAAGGTAGGAGATGGAGTAAGTGCCGGCTATGGGTGAGTCTTAAATCTACACAACACCTAAGTAAGCACTAGGAAGTCAAGACCAAGGCTAAAAGGCTTGTAACCCTAGTACTCGGGAGGCTGAAACAGGAGGATTGCTGGTTCAAGGCCAGCCTCAGCAACTTAACAAGACCCTCAGCAACTTATGGAGACCCTGTTTCAGAATAAAAAATAAAATGGCTGGGGGTATACCTCAGATGTAGAATGCCTCTGGGTTCAATCCCCAGTACAGTTGGAGGAGGAGGAGGAGGAGGAGGAGGAGGAGGAGGAGGAAGAGGAAAAAGAAAGGCTATTTTATTCTGACATCTGAAAGGCCCTGCCCAGACCTACAGAATCAGATTCAGCATTTTAACAAGATCCCAGGTGATTTTTGCATGCAGTCAGGTCTCATAAGCACAGCTATACACCATGTGTCCAAGACAGGGAGACCAGGGAGCAGAGGTCACCACCCAGTTGAGTCATTTATCTCCAGGGAGAACTTGGAAAATTATTTCACTTGATTGAGCCTCAGTTTCCTTAGCTCCAGACAAAGGCAGACTCGAAATGCTCATGAAAGTTCTGTAACGCAGAATGCTTCCTGTGGATTAAATGCTGACATGAAACCTGTCTATGTAAAGTTGGTATCAGTGAAGTGCCCGTCCATCCTACATAAAGTGCCTCTTACAGCCGAAACGAGAGCGCTGTACGACACTGGACAGTCTAAACACATCCAAAGGGAGAGGACTGTGAACTTCCTCACCAGCACAGCACCATGATGCCCTCCAGGAAATCTTCCGAAATCAGTGGTTCACAATTTTCCTTGCACAATAAAACCACCTGGGGGCCCTTTTAAAATCCAGATGGCCAGTTTGAACCCCAGACCGATTAAGCAAGGATCTCTCAGGCTTGAACCTAACCTGGGCTTAATCCTCAAAGCCCCAGTTAAAATGATATGGAGGCTGGGGATCTAAAAGATTAGTTAGCTTTCTTTTCAGGAAAACTTATCTATCATCAGTGACCAAAGGTGCATTCCACAGAGACAATTACATACGCCTGAGGGACCAGGCATGCTAGAAACCCCTTTCCTTTAAATCTAAGTCATCAGATCAAAACATTTACATTTCTGAAAATTCTCATAGACTTCCTAATTCAAGTATTCATTTATTGTACTTTGAACTAACCTTGTAACTAACCAAAGAGCACATGATGAGTCTGTGAGCTGTGTGGCTGAGCCTCTCTTGAAAAGCAATTTCAGTATGAACCGAGTCACGCCGCGGTTGCCGTATCGGCTGTGCCCTGCTCACTCTCAGCAGCTGCCACCGATACATATATTCAGGGTCTGAGGTGAAGAGGGTGCCCGCTGGATTCTGAAAGGCAAAGATGAAATGCGAAGAGAAAAGGAGAGGAGGAGGGCGAGCAGAGGAAAACCTGAGCATCTTCTAAAAGCATGGTCTGTTTTTCAGTTCATGAGTGCCGAATGGTACTTTAATTGGAACTAAGAAAATCGGAGGCTGGGATTATGGAGAATCCTACAGATAGGACTTTTTTAAAAATTAGTATTCCACAAAATAAGCAGAAAAAAACAGATGTTTTTATTTTATTTTTTTTTTTGGTAATCAAAGCTGTTTTATTTTTTCTGTTTGAAGTCATTGAGCTTTATTCTATATTATTGTGACAATAACTTTTTAATATGCTTTTATTGGTGGATTAAAGTCTCACATCATAAAGAAAATCTTTTCGACAGTAACGTACATACACACAGCCCTTGGTGACCCCCGTCTCCCCATCCCCCCTTCCCAATACAGAGAACTGAGATTGACGTTGGTATATTCTCATATGTACACTTAGTCAATGGTAGTAATTCCATTAATGATCCTCACTCTTCCCCTTCCCTTAGTCCACCTCCCTGCCTCCACTGAGGCTTCTCCTCCATGGTCTGGAGTCCCTCTGGTATACCAATTACTCCCTGGGTTGCGCATATTAGAGAAAACATACGACCCTTTACTTTCTGTGATTGGCTGATCTTACTTAACATAATGATCTCCAGGTCCTTCCATTTTCTTGCAAAAGACAAAAGTTTGTTCCTCCTTATTCCTGAGTAGAATTCCATTGCATGTATTTCCCATAGTTTTGTAATCCATTCATCTCTTGATGGACACCTGGGTTGGTTCCATAATTTGGCTATTGTGAATTGTGCTGCTATGAACATGGGTATGCATATATTACAGATTTTTAAAAATTAGTATCCTGCAAAATTAGCCTATTGTCTTGGGTTCTGTTAGACGCTCTGGTTTCACGACAGCCACATTGAGGCGCAGCCTTGCAGGTTCAGCACGTAAGTTCTGACCTTCTTGATAACCTCTTACTAAGCTGCTATGTTCTTCCAGCCCCTGCTCAACTTACTACAGTATCACTAAGCAGTGTCTTCAAGGACAGTTTCCAGTTCCCAACAAGAGCCACCTAAACTGAAGCTAAACCAATGCATCAGAAGTGACCTGTGAGTGGCTTGCCAAACTCAGAAAGAAGGAAATTGTCCAAGCACCAAACAAGAAAACAGCCACTCTTACCAAACACTGATGAATACTTCATCCTCAGACAAATGATTCTTCTCAGGACCAAGCCAACCCAAGCCCTTGCTTAAACACTTATAAACCAAGTAGCCCTTGAAAGTTACTAACAAGTCCTGAACCTGTTCTTTTTCTTTCTTTCTTCCTCTCTTTCCTCTCTTTCCTTTCTTTCTTCTTTCTTTCTTTCTTTCTTTCTTTCTTTCTTTCTTTCTTTCCTTCCTTCCTTCCTTCCTTCCTTCCTTCCTTCCTTCCTTTCTTTTCTTTCTTTCTTTTTCTTTCTTGTACTGGGGATTGAGCCCAAGGGTATTCTGCCTCTGAGCTATACCCCCAGCCCTTAAAAAAAAAAAAAAAAAAACTAGGTTGCTGAGGGTTTCATTAAATTGCTGAGGCTAGTCTAGAACCTGCAATCTTCCTGTCTCAGTTTCCCAAGTACTGGAATTATAAGCATGCACCACCATGGCTGGCTTTGTTGTTTGATATTTTTTTTTAAATGGGGTTGTAATAGTTTCTGTCTCTTAGGGTGGCTTTGAAGAATAAATGGGGAGCTGGAAGTGTAGCTCAGAGGTAGAGCACATGCTTAGCATGCAAAAGGCCCTGGCTTTAATCCCCAAACTGCCCCCCCAGCACCACCAGAAAAGAATAAGTGAGATAATGCTTAGACGAGAGCATGGCATATGGTATATTCTCATTAAATGGTAGCTGCCATTATTATTACTACCTCTATCAGTATGTTCTAAACAATTCACCTTTCTATGTTTAATCTATTTAAAGATAAGAAGTTATAGTGCTGAGGTCAATTCCTAATAGTTACTGGAAACCAATCAGGCTGGGAATTTCTTAAGGGGCCGGCCTAAGCCAGGCATGGTGGTGAACACGTGTAATCCCAGCTAATCTGGAGGCTGAGGCAAGAGGACAGAAAGTTCAAGGACAGCCTGGGCAATTAGTGAGATTCTGTCTTAAAATAAAATTAAAATGGGCTAGACATGTACTTCAGTGGTAGAGCGCTTGCTTAGCATCCTAGAGCAAGACCCTGGATTCAAGCCCCACTACTGGGGGGAAAATGTGGTAGAAAAGAAAAGAGGTCCAACTTGAATGTAGCTTTATTGAGGGGGAATCAAAATGAGAGAGACGTACTTGGAAAGCCAGCCATGCAGAGTTCCCCATGGGTCTCTGAGCCAGTCCCTGCTGTGCATCACTAGGACAGTGACAGCAAAACTGTTTCTTGCTTACACTTCCCACAGGTAGATCGCTCCCTCCACTGCACACTGCTTTCTCTCTGGCCAAACCGAGGGATGTTTTCAAAAATGAGTAACAAAGAAAGGTAAAAATCATGGCACAGACATGCTTTCAACCAGCAGACTTCATGCATTGGAGACTTCTGAGCTTAATCAAATACTTTTGGTGTTTGTGTATGTGTGTGTGTGTTTTGTTTTAGAAAACTGATTTGGTGAAGAAATGAATATGCGGGCAAAATCAGTTATTGGGTCACTCGTCCCCAGTGAGGAAACAAAGACCTGATTCTATTTTACTAAACAAAATATCCATAGCAATCAAAATCAATTTAGTCTTACATTAAAGTATAAGATAGTAATGGTACAAAAGAACCAAATAATAGACAGTCATTTTGACCAATAACATTTCTATTGTTTTCAAGAGCACCCATTACTACTGTATAAAGGAAACAAAAATAAGTTACTAACTTGTCATTTTAAAAAATCATCTTTTATAAAACACCTTGGGATAAACATGTCATTATAATGAGAAGCATTACTATACTAGTTAGCGGTGTCTGCCTGGGTTTAAATCCCAGCTCTGTCATCTATCTCTATATGACCATAGGTAGCTTAACAAATTTCTCTATAGCCACTCTCTAAAGTGGGGATAATAATACTAGCACTACTGCATAGAACTGTTTTGAGATTGAGTTATTGTCTTTAAATGAGTTAATACATTCAATGTACTTAGATTTGTGCTTAGCATGTAGTTAATGCATTTTAATGTCTGTTTCCATTGTTACCATTTCATAAAATAGCTCTAGAAACAAGTCATTTCTGAAGATGAGTATTACTGTGGTGTTGGGCTGGGGTAGTGTTTGTAGTTCCTTCCAAGATATATATAACCACAGTCCACTCTTGGGTGGGAGCTCACTGTCACAGTTTTGTTTTTTCTTAATTCCTAGAGCATGTTTCCATGTATTATTTGCTTCCCTGTATTTTCTTTTTCATTTCTTCCACATTTAGGCATTAAAGATATTCCAAGATTTTTTTTAAAAAATAAAGAAACATCACTTTTTTGGTTTTCCAATCCCTTCAATACCTAGCACCTAGTAAGTGCTCAAACATCTTTGGATGTATAAATAAACCTGATCAAAGCCAATTAGCATATGTATAGATAACCTGGATGAACCCAGAGAGTTCATTATAATTTGTTGATGACTTAAGACTGTTAGTTTCCTAAAGAATGATTAACACTACTTAGAGAACCTCTTTGATCAATACTCTCTACTTTTAGCTTCCTTTATCATCACTTTAGTCTTAGTAAAACTACATTGTTCATATTTTCCTAAGTAGACCAGGCTTTTCATATGTCTATACTTTTGCTCTTACCCTTTGACTTTCTTTTGCAGAACTCAAAATCACCCTCTAACTCAAAACAAAAAGACCTTCTGACACATATGAAGAAAGTCTTATAATAAGTGAGCTTATAACACTAAGAAACCTTTTCTAAAACCCAAATAGATGCTTCAGTTATCTATCTCAGCATAACAATGTCCCTGGAAATTTTAATGGCTTTATACAAGATAGCTGTTGTTATTTCTCATGGTTTTGTGGGTTGGCTGGGCTCAGCTGCATGGTTCTCTTGCAGGGCATCCTATGAGGTTGGGGTCAGACGTTAGGGCAACAAGTATGGAAAGTCTCAACCAGAATGACCCCAAAACTGCTGGTTCTCCTGGCTAGAGTTTAGCATCTGATGGGGGCAATCACATAGTACCCCACTAGATAGCCTGGGGGGCTCACATCCTGCTACTTGGGATACCCAGAGGGAACACTGAAAGTACAAGCATTTCCAGAGATGGAAGTAGAAGCCGCCAGCACCTTAAAGCCAGGACCTGCAAAATGGCACCGTATCACTTCTGCCATGCTCCACTAAAACAGTCACAGAGCCCAACTAGAACCAAAGCTACCACTCCACGGGAGAGGTGTAGAAGAATTTGTGTCTGCCTTTTATCTACCACCATGGTTATATGTGCTCTGTTGGCCACCGGGGTATACCCGTTTTTAAACTTTATGTTGAAATTGAAATATTTGAACTCTCACTATAAGCTCCTCTATCATTATACGGTAAGTGCTAGCACTACCTTGATATAAATTAGATTCTAAGTAAATATAGATGGAATTAAACTAATATAAACTTGGGATAAACAACAAATATTTGGAAAAGATTCAGGATTCAAAAATCTTTAGCGATTAGTATGGACCAAAAATCACTTTAATTTTTTTTTTTTTTTTTTTTTGCGGTACCAGGGATTGAACCCAGGGGCGTTCTACCTCCAGGCTACACCCCCAGCCCTATATTTTATTCTTTATTTTGAAACAGGGTCTCGCTAAGTTGCAGAGGGCCTCACTAAGTAGAGAGAGAGAGACAGGGAGAGAGACAGAGAGAGAGAGAGCTGAGGCTGAGACAGGAGGATCTGGGTTCGTGTCTCAGCCTCCCAAGTACTGGGATTACAAGCGTGCGCCACCACACCTTACAGTGCTGCGGATCAAACTCAGGGTCACATGCATGATAACCAAGTGCTCTACCGCTGAGCTACATCCCCTGCCCCGAAACCCATTTTAACCTATAATTATTATAAAAAATTATATACAGTTCTGGTAATGATGGCTGAAGAAAAAATATTGATTGAATACTTGTAGTAGACAATTACATTTTATAATTATAAATAAAATGCTTATAAGTTTTTTTACTTGTACCTCTCATGCCAGATATAATGGACTCTCTTCTTCCTTTCCAGTTACTACATTTTATGTGTCCAACATGTTTCCCCCAAATTTCTTCCAACCCACCTGCCATTTCTATGGGTGCCCACATAGACTTCCTACAGCCAGCCTGTGTGTCTTTGAAGGAGGGCGGTGCCTGAAAGCTGTCAGGAGTCCTTACCCAGTGGATGTGGGCTATCAATACCCTTCTCCTTTACTCACAGGTAGGATGATTCTAAGGCTGTGTTTTGCATTTCTTCGTTGAGTTTCTCTATGCAACTAAGCTACCCCACTACAGAAGGTGGCTTAATAATTTACTCATTTCCTTTCCTCTATCAATCCCCCTTTCCCAGGCCAGTGTTTCTTAACCACCCGTTGACTTCCTTCCTTCAAATCATTGACTCAAGGTCTGCTTCTGGGAAAACCCAAACCAAGATAGGCCAGCGAGCAAACTCTTGAGAAAGCAACATGTGTTGTCTATGACCAAGATTTTAGTATGGTAGATATCAGCCTCGTCTAACCCAAGTCTGTCACCGTGACAAATTGAAGAACAACAACAACAACAAAAATTTCAAAATTGGGTCATTATTTATTTGTCACCTGCCAAGATATATAAGTAACAGGGAGGATTTTAACCCAGTCACTGAATGCTTACAGGTTCATAGGCTAATCACTTGGCATCAAACACAGATAAACAGAAAAACAAAGTTTTCATTTTTTAAAAACAAATATTGTGAAAGAAAGTAATAGAAAATGGTCCCCTAGGGACTCCAAGCTTTCTCATGGCTGGCCCTACCAAAAAAGCTCCACAGGGACTGGCACAGGGTTTGGGAAGTTGAGGATGGAGGACACTGTGTCCTAAGGAAGCAGTTGTTTGCTTTGTTTTTTTTTTTATGGTACTGGGGATCGAACCCAGGGGTGTTCTACCTCTTAGCTACACAACAAGACCTATTTTTTTTTTTGCAGTACCGGGGATTGAACCCAGGGGCTTTCTACCTCCGAGCCTACACCCCCGGCCCTATTTTTTATACTTTATTTTGAAACCGGGTCTCACGAAGTTGCAGAGGGCCTCACTAAGTAGCTGAGGCTGTTCGCGAACCCAGATCCTCCGGTCTCCGCCTCCCAAGTACTGGGATTACAAGCCTGTGCCACCACGCCGGGATATTTTTTATTTTAAAGCAGGGTCTTGCTAGGTTGCTGAGGCTATGCTCAAATCTGCGATCCTCCTCTCTCAGCCTCTGAAGTACTGAGACTACAGACATGGGCCACCATACCTGGCTAGGAAGCAGTTTTGATGGGATGGTCAGAGTGTGATGAATAGTGTTTGACATGGTTGTTATATGAGCATCAAATAATCCATTCTTTAGAACTGTAGGGATACTGGGAATGAACAGAATGGAGCAGTAGGTATTCCAGAAGTGATTGGATTCTTCAGTCAGTTCTGGGTGTCAGCCCTCGTTTCCCCTGTACTTCTTAGAGAATGGCCCACTGCTCTTCTTTGAAAAATAAAAGGAGGCCGGGCGTGGTGGCGCACGCTTGTAATCCCAGTACTTTGGGAGGCGGAAACCGGAGGATCCGGGTTTGCGGCCAACCTCTACTCTCTCTCTGTCTCTGTCTCTCCCTCTCTCTCTCTCTCTGTCTCTCTCCTTAGTGAGGCCCTCTGCAACTTCGTGAGACCCGGTTTCAAAATAAAGTATAAAAAATAGGGCCGGGGGCATAGCGCGGAGGTAGAACGCCCCTGGGTTCAATCCCCGGTACCGCAAAAAAAAAAAAAAAAAAGAAAAAGAAAAGGAGAACGAACATGGGTCAGGATGACAGCTTTCACCAAACCCTCCTGCTTTCTCGATACTAAATGTCGTTGTGGCTCGGCTGCTTAGTCCTGAGAGGAACTCTCCTCCACCTCTGGCTTTACCTCCTGTATTCAGGGTGCTCCATGGGCAAGGATGAAGGGCGACAGTGGGAAGGATGGTCCCACCTGGGACTGCCCGTCCCCCGTCCCAAGCAATCTGGATAGCAAAGGGCCTCCACTCATCTGTCACCCACACTAGGGCTATTGGCAGCCTGGGGGTCAACAGCCACCATTTTCATATCAGGCCCTTGTAATGAGGGACAGGTGTGCAGCACAATCAATAGCCCCAGAGGGAGGTCAGCCCAAGGTCCCAGGAAGCTGCTGTGGAATCTCTTGGCCTCTCTATTCTAGCCCGTACCACCTTGGTCATGTCACTGGGTGGCTCTAAGCCTCAGGTGCTTATTGATGAGTTTTATATTTGCATGAGTTCACAGCCTGATGCGGGGGCATTGAGTGAGCAGTAGTAAATATTATCTTCTCCTGGAATGCTTAGAGAAGCTTTCCTGGTACCCATCTGCATGTGGTCACATACTTTTCATCTGGCTGCATCCTCAATCCTGAATTCCTGCCTGGAACTTAGGTGAGTTTGTTAGAAGGTGTATTACTACATTTGCACTGGAAGGCTTTTTTGAAAATATCATGACCAGAACCCATCCCATATCAACTGAAATCAAATGTCTGCAAGATTCCTCAGGTAATTTAGATGCATTGGTAGGGTTGAGAGCCTCTTGGTTTAATGTGATCCTACTCAGCTGAAACTAAACTGGATCTTCATTTTGTCTAGAGGAGGCCAGTCTGATAAAATTGTGAAAACTGTCCCAAGAGAAAAGACTGAAGGAAGTGAATGTGCTTAACTTTGAGAAGAGGTTGAAGAGAAGAATTATGTGCAGACACCAAAACTTTTTTCAAATATTTGAAGAAACCAAAACAACTACTATTTCATATGAAATGATTAATCATCTGTTTTCTAGTGCTCTGGGATGTAGAAATTAGGTATGCAGATTTAATCTCTTGATAAGAAAGAAATTCTAGTAATTTCCCCAAAGAGAAAGACTCTCTAAAACATAATGAGTTTGTAATCGCTAAAAATAATCAAGTGAGGCCAAGTGATTATTGTCAGGAACAGATTGGGCAGATGATCTCAAAGGTTGTTTCTAATCTAAGGTTTTATGAATTAGGATTAATGTATTCCATTTCAGAAAAGGTCCCCTGCCCCCACCCTCCATCATGCACCATGGCCAAAGGAATGCTTTCAAATGAAGCAGTGGGTTTTCAAAAGCCATTTTTTTTTGGCACTGGAATTAAACCCAGGGACATTTGACCTCTGCACTACACCCCCAGCCCTTTTTATTTTTATTTTGAAACAGGATCTTGCTAAGTTACTGAGAGTCTCCCTATATTTCTGAGGCTGGCCTGGAACCTGCAATCCTCCAGTCTCAACCTCCCAAGTACTGGGATTATAGGCATGTGTCACCACACCCAGCTAGGACATTTTTCATTAAAAAAAAAAAAAAAGAAACACTAATCACTATGCGTGGAAGTTGTAGCTGTAGATTTTCTGGAAACATGTGGCTACACACACCCTATGGAACCTTTGCCTTTGTGAGCCAATTCCCGTATCATAAACACACACCTGACAGCACATTTCTATTGAGAACGTCTCACAAAACAGACAAACGCAGGGTCAGAACCCTGAGCTCACAGCAAACTATTTGGAAGGAAGGGATTAAAAAGTCCCTGTCAGATGTCAGTCAACTCTCAGAAAAACCTTCAGGGAGTTTCAGCTCTTCCAATTGAAATATGTCAAATGCTTATTATTTTATTATTTATCAGTGTGCGGGGAAAAAAAATAATAGGACTCCAACATGGTTCCTACCTAACTAGCTCTCCGGAGTTGTAGATTGGATGCCACCATGGGATGTTCTTAATAAGGTCCTGTCGAAGGTCACTTTTTTACTCAGAAGCATTTTGGCACATTTCTCTGTAAAAAGAAGCACTGGATCTTGTCATATTCTATCAGGTTTGTTGCTACTTGACAGGAGAGAAAAAGAATAAAAAAAAAAGAAAAAGAAAACTTACAGAATAAACAATCGCTTCCAGAGCTTGATGTTAAAATGCAAATCAATAACTTGCCGTTGCAAGAAAAGACTTCAAAAACATCAAAAATTAAATGCTCTGAGTTTTTTCCTAGACATTTGACTTCAAATTGGAGAAAGAGATAAAAAAGAAATATATTTTCTCTCTCCTTTATGCCTAGCTTTTCTTATTTATGTGGCTTAATTTTGATGAATGGATTAAATTTTTCTCTGAGTAATACCTTGTCTCTTTCTCCTCGCTTAGAGCTTGCTTCAGTCAGACTTTAGAGATATAGATTCTGATTGTCCTCGGCACTGGAACAAATTATATTAGATACTTTTGAATAGTCAGGGAAAACACAAAAACCTGCCTTTTCACTCTGTTCATTTGCTGTTCTCTTGCCCATCCTTGGCATGATGTGTCAACCCACTGAGTGCCCTTGTAACAGCAGTTTCATAAGCAGCCCTGGTTTCTGGGATAAAACCTCTATAGAAATTTATGTTTACAAGAAAAAAAAAATCATCAGATTTCCATTATTAAATAGAGCAGATTTTAATAGCATTACAAGGTGGACAATGGCACAAACACCCATGTGATTGATATCATTTTGCGATTGGATCTAACATGAATATTTATTCTTGTAAAAATAAGTCTCTTCTACGTTGGAGGCCAATTTCTTGCTATAAATGGTGTTCACACCTCCAGGAGAGTGACCACAGGCCTGGGATATGTGGAGAAGGAACCAGTTGACTATCACCCAAGGGAGAAGGCAGAAAGCAAGAAAACTCCAAAAGACTCAGATAAGGAAAGAAAACTTTGTTTCCAGTCTTCCTTTACAATTCCAAAGGTGACTCTAATTGGCCCAGAAAATAAACAAGGGACTTTTTAAACACCTAATGCTTAAATATGTTACTATGTTCATAATAGAATCTGAGATAAATTCATAGTCCTCCCAGAATGATTAACAGTTACTATATGTCTTCTAATTTTCTGATAAAATGCCTACAAAATCAACCCCACCATAGCCATAACGTAGGAAGAAAAGGGAGGAAGGGGCCATGCATGCCTCCTTGAATCTGGATAGGTTTAATTCTTGTTACTGGAAAAATCAAAAGAGGAAAAGTGTTTATTAAACCTCAAAGTTGTGCATTTTTGAGATTGTGAATTTTCATGTACTCTGCTGGATTAGTAACTGAGATTAGTACAGTAGGAAAAGGCCTTTTATTATCTCCTTTGGCAACACTGAGTCTGCAGAAATATTTCTTCATTCCAGTATGAGTAAATAAGAAACCAGCAAAAAAAATAAAGCAGGGTACTTATGAAAATACACATCGGAACAGTGAGAAATACCATCCTGATTACAATGGGCATCTGCTGCGCTTGATGACCAGATTGTAATGAGTATCTGCTAGACTTATTGACTAGAAACCTATTCCCCTTCCTTACAGCATCCCTTGCGTTTGAGAGATTAACATTGTTTATTGGTTGAGATGGTATTTGGGAGCCCTGCTGGTCTCTAGTCAAGAGACAATTACCTGACACAATTAAGATATATTATATCCCCTTGCCTGGCATTTCAGTCTTCCAGGAGGTTGGGATTTTCTACCCCTGCAGTAGTGGATGATCCCTGACATCAGCCTGGTACTGTGGCTCTTTCCTGTCCTGCCCCCCATCAAGCCACTTGTAGCATTGAATATATCCCCTATTCTTTAATTTAGCAAAAACCTATTTCTATTGTGTATACTGAAAGAACTCCAATTTGAAAAGAAACACTCTGGGAGTTCCAAGATGGTGACTAAGAGAGATACCATGTTACAATCTCTCTGAGACTTGGGTCTCAATTGCCGTGAAAGCAACTTCTCGACAGAAGAAAAGCAACGAAAACTTGAACTAAACAATGAAAAATTTGAAACATGATGGAATCAAAGCCAAAAGACAAAACAGAGGAAAGTAAAAAGCTCCAAGCGCCTTACCTAAGGAACGGCAGTGGTGCCATCTTGGCCAGACTGCGAAGGCTGCTACCGGCATTGCAGCTTCCACACGCCACCGGCAGAGAAGCCGGAGACCTGCTGTGAGTTCAACTGCAATCCAGCTATATGCTGCCTGCAAAAACACACCTTACAAGCAAAGATACCCACAAACTAAAGGTGAAGGGATGGAGCAAGGTAATCCACGCTAATGGAACTCGAAAACAAGCAGGAGTAGCAATTATGATATCAGACAAAGTAGACTTCAAACCTAAACTTATCAGAAGAGACAAAGAAGGTCATTTCTCACTGGTAAAAGGAACAATCCAGCAAGAGGATATAACAATAGTCAACATTTATGCCCCAAACATAAGTGCAACCACTTTCATAAGAGAAACCCTTCATGGCATTAAATCACACATAAATCCCAATACAATGATATTGGGAGACTTCAACACACCTCTCACACCACTAGATTGATCTTCAAGACAAAAGGTCAGTAAAGATGCCTCAGACCTAAGGAACACCATAAACCAAATGGACCTACTAGACACATACAGAATATTCCACCCAACTACAGCTGAATTCACATTTTTTTCAGCTGCTCACGGAACCTTCTCTAAAATAAACTATATCCTGGGCCACAAAGTGAGTACTAGCAAGTTAAAAAAATGTGACATAATCCCCTGCGTCTTTTCAGAACACAATGGAATGAAACTAGAAATCAATTATAAGAAGACCTGGAGAAATCTCATAAACACGTGGAGACTAAGCACCACACTGCTGAATGAGGAATGGGTCAAAGAAGAAATAAGGGGAGAAATTAAGAAATTCCTAGAAATAAACAAAAACAGAGATATAACATATCAAAATCTCTGGGACACCCTGAAGGCAGTATTAGAGGAAACTTCATAGCACTGAGAGCCCACATAAGAAGAACAGAAAATCACCAAATAAATAACCTAATGACACACCTCAAAGCCCTTGAAAAACAGGAACAGTCTAACCCCAAAGCCAGTAGAAGACAGGAAATTCTTAAAATCAGAGCAGAAATCAATGAAATAGAGAATAAAAAAATACAAAAAATCAATAATAGGCCAGGCGTGGTGGCGCACGCTTGTAATCCCAGTACTTTGGGAGGCGGAAACCGGAGGATCCGGGTTCGCGGCCAGCCTCAGCTCTCTCTCTCTCTCTCTCTCTATTCCTCTCTCCCTGTCTCTCTCTCTCTACTTAGTGAGGCCCTCCGCAACTTCGTGAGACCCGGTTTCAAAATAAAGTATAAAAAATAGGGCCAGGGGTGTAGCGCGGAGGTAGAATGCCCCTGGGTTCAATCCCCGGTACCACACAAAAAAAAAAAAAAATCAACAATACCAAAAGTTGGTTTCTTGAAAAAATAAACAAGATAGATAAACCACTAGCCAACCTAACCAAAAGAAAGAGAAAATCAACCCAAATTACTAAAATAAGAGATGAAAAAGGTTATATTACCACCAACAGCACAGAAATCCAGAGGATTATCAGAAACTACTTTGAAAAACTATACTCCAACAAAATGGAAAACCTAGAAGAAAATGACAAATTTATACACACATACAACCTTTCTAAGTTGAATCAAGAAGATATAGAAAATTTAAATCGACCAATAGCAATCAAAGAGATTGAAGCAGCAATAAAGAGCCTATCATCAAAGAAAAGCCCATGTCCAGATGGTAAATTCTATAAAACCTTTATAGAAGAACTAATCCCAATACTCCTCAATCTATTCCGTGAAACAGAAAGAAACGGGACTCTCCCAAATACATTCTATGAAGCCAATATTACATTAATACCAAAACCAAATAAAGACACCTCAAGAAAAGAAAACTACAGACCTGTATCACTGATGAACTTAGAAGCAAAACTTCTAAACAAAACACTATCAACGTGCATTCAAAACCACAGCATGAAAATCATATATCATGACCAAGTCGGGTTCATCCCAGGGATGCAAGGCTGGTTCAACATACGAAAAACAATCCATGTAATCCACTACATAAACAGAACTAAAGACAAAAATCACATGATCATTTCAATAGATGCTGAAAAAGCATTTGACAAAATCCAACACCCATTCATGATAAGAACACTGCAGAGAATCAGAATAGAAGGAACATACCTCAACATCATAAAGGCAATATACAATAGGCCCACAGCCCACATCATACCGAATGGGGAAAAACTGCGAGAGTTCCCCTTAAAAACAGGAACAAGACAAGGATGTCCACTGTCACCACTCCTCTTCAATATAGTACTCGATACTCTAGCCAGAGCAATAAGGCAAGAGAAGGAAATAAAAGGAGTACAAATAGGAAAAGAGGATCTGAAACTATCTCTATTTGCAGATGACATGATATACTTAGAAGATCCAACAAACTCAACTAAAAGGTTTATAGAACTGATCAACAAATTCAGCAAAGTGTCTGGATACAAAATTAATCTTAAAAAATCAGAAGCTTTTCTGTATGCCAACAATACATCCACTGAAAAAGAAATCCAGAAGACATTTCCACTCATGATATCCCCCAAAACTATAAAATATTTGGGAATAAACCTAACCAAGGAGGTAAAAGACCTCTACAAGGAAAATTATAAAACATTGAAAAAAGAAATTGAAGAAGATCTCAGAAGATGGAAAGATCTCCCATGCTCTTGGGTAGGCAGAATAGATATCATCAAAATGGACATTCTTCCAAAAGTGATCTACAGATTCAATGCAATACCCATTAAATTACCAAAGTCATTCTTCACTGACATAGAAAAATCTGTCTTTAAATTCATTTGGAACAACAAAAGACCCAGAACAGCCAAAGTAGTTCTCAGCAACAAGAACCATGCAGGAGGCATCACAATACCTGACTTCAAACTATACTACAAAGCCATAGTAATAAGAACAGTATTGGCACAAAAGTAGACACATAGACCAATGGAGCAGAATAGAAGACTCAGAAACAAACCCACACACCTACAGTCAATTGATTTTTGACAAAAGGGGCTAAAAACATCCACTGGAAAAAAGATAGCCTCTTCAACAAATGCTGCTGGCCAAACTGGCTAACCATATGCAGAAAAATAGAAACAAACCCCACGTTCTCACCTTGTGCAAGAGTCAATTCAAGATGGATCAAAGACCTAAAAATCAGACCAGAGACCTTGCAGCTACTTGAAGAGGGCATAGGTCCAACACTTCAACACATAGGCACAAGTAAAGACCTCTTCAACAAGACCCCAAAGTCACAGGTAATTAAAATGAGGATAAATATGTGGGATTGCATTAAACTGAAGAGCTTTTGTGCAGCAAAGGAAACAATCAAGAACCCCAACAGAGAACTGACAGAATAGGAGATTTTTGCCAGCTACTCCTCTGATAGAGGACTCATATCTAGAATATACAGAGAACTTAAAAAAAATCAGCACTAAAAAAACAAATAACCCAATCAAAAAATGGGCAAGCGAAATAAATAGACACTTCACAGAAGAAGAAATACAAATGTCCAATAAATGTATGAAAAAATGTTCAACATCATCAGCAGTCAGAGAGATGCAAATCAAAACTACTCTGAGATTTCACCTAACCCCAATTAGAATGCCAATCATTAAAAACACAACAACAAATGCTGACGAGGATGTGGAAAAGTAGGAACTCTAATACACTGTTGGTGGGATTGCAAATTAGTGCAATCACTTTGGAAAACAGTGTGGAGGATCCTCAGAAGAATGGGAATGAACCTACCATATGACCCAGCAATACCACTTCTAGGCATCTACCCAAAAGAACTGAATCCAAACTACCAGACTAATGCATGTGTATCTATGTTTATAGCTAAATGAGATTAGTCAGTCACAAAGAGTGAAAAGTCATATGTTCTCCCTAATATGTGGAAGCTAGGGAGAATGGGACTTAGAAGGAACTCCAGACAAAGAAGGAGAAAACTTTAGTTGAGCAAAGAAGGTGACCTAACTGAGGGAGACGGGAGGTGGGAAGAGGGAAATACACTAATGCACACAGTGTGTACACACAAACTTATCGGAGTCCATCACTATGCTGAGCATTGAAAGGAGGGAAGGGGGAGGGAATAGGGTGGGATTTGAGGGAGGGCTAAATGAGCAATGTGTGCATGCATGCTTCTGATACCCTGATACTTACCAAAATGTATAACTACAATGCACCAATAAATGAATATATTAAAAAAGAATAAAAGATTCTGAAAAAAGAAAAGAAACACTCTGAATATTATTTCTGATGGGTAACCAGAAGAAAACTGCAGAAATTAATGATATAATTATTCGATTTAAAGAGATGGAGAAAAAAACATGATAAAAAGAAGTATGAGAGAAAATGAAAGATGGTAGCATGAAACCAAAAAGGGCATGAAGAAACTAATGCTATAAATTCACAATTAAAATATAAAATATACTCTAGTGTTAGTGTAAGTGGCCCTATTGAATTTCAGAAAACTTTAGTCAGGGCAAAGAACCCTGAGTAGCTCTCTCTCAGAAAGAGAGAGAGAAATGAAAAATTAAAGATAAAAGATGGGAATGACAGGGTTAAACGAAAAGACATGGACAATGTTCCTAGAGGAGAAACTAAAATTAATGCAATAAAATAATCAATAGAAAAAAAAGAAAAAAGAGAGAACAAAGAAAATGCAACTTTCCAGAGCTTGCATTTTGAAGGCACTATCAAAAAGCCAGCAAAGTTTGTGGAGACGGACGTACATGTAGATATGTACTGATGTACAAAAATGACGGAAAAAATATTATAAGGATTCAGATGGAAAGAAAAACTTAGTTACAAATAAAGAAAAAAATAGACGGCTCCAGAATTATATCATTCCATCCCAAAGACATTTTTTTATCTTAAGTGTTTTCAATCACTTTTTTGAGGGGTAATGCATATAAATAAAATGTACCCATTCTAAATATATAATTCAATGAGTTTAGACAAATGTATACATTTTTGTAATCAACATCTCAATCAAGATTTTTTTTTTTTTTTGCGGTACCGGGGATTGAACGCAGGGGCATTCTAGCTCCCCGGCCCTATTTTATACTTTATTTTGAAACTGGGTCTCACAAAGTTGCGGAGGGCCTCACTAAGGGGAGAGAGAGAGAGAGAGAGAGAGAGAGAGAGCTGAGGCTGGCCGCGAACCCGGATCCTCCGGTCTCTGCCTCCCAAAGTACTGGGATTACAAGCGTGCGCCACCACGCCCGGCTTTCAATCAAGATTTAAAATGTTTGTATTAATCACAAAAGTTCTCGTTTTTGTGTTTGTGGTATTGGGGATTGAACCCAAAGGTGTACTACCTCTGAGGTACAACCCCAACCCTATTTTATTTTTTTTTATTTTGAAACAGTCTCACTAAGTTTCTGAGGGTCTCACTAAGTTGCTGAGCCTGACCTTGAACCTGTGATCTTCCTGTCACAGCCTCCCATGCACTGGGATTATAGGCAAGCCACAGCCACACCCTGCAGCAAATCTGTTTTATGTGACTCATTATCCCACTCTTAGGTATTTTACCCAAAAGGAAAAAAAAAAACTCATGTTCACAAAAAGGCTGTACACGAATGTTTATAGCAGGTTTTAATAATAGCAAAAACCAGGAAAAAACCCAACTGTTCATCAATAGAACAGATAAGCATTTTGTGATATTTTTATATAAAGGAATACTACTCAATGATAAGAAACAAACTACTTATATACTACACAATACAGATGATTCTTAAAAAAATAAGGCTTACAAAAATAGCCATAACAAAATATATATATATATATATATATATATATACCATATGAATATATTCCACTTATAAAAATTCAAAAAAGCCAAAACTAATTTATGGTGATATAAATAAGAGAAGTAGATGCCTGCAGAAATAAGACTCAAAGGGAAAATACTTTCTGGGATGATGGAAATGATCTATATATTAATCAAGGTGGTATTTACACAGGGATGCACATTTATTGAAACTTGTGAAAAATAGAACATCCATTAAAATTCATATTCTGAGTAGCTTAGCCTCAAAATAAAATAGCAAAATTAGAGTGAATTGATATACAGAAAGAAAAGTGGGGCTGGGGATTTACTCAACAGAAGAGCACATGCATGCTTAGCCTTTATGAAACCCTGGGTTTGATCCATAGCACCACAAAAATCAAACACACACACAAAAAAGAAAAGAAAAGTACTTGCTATGGATGTCTTTAGTAGATTTCTATGCACATTCAAGTTCACATACCTAATAGGTGATAATAATAATTAAAAACTTGAATAATATGACTTAGTTTTAAATTGTATTAAATTACCTTATCAAAAGGGCAAACTTAAAATGTTTAATAAATATGAATTTGTTTCAAATAATTATTTTAGCAATAAAGATTAATAAAGGTGGTATCTATGTATCATCAAGGGCACAGTCAATGAAAGAAAAATAAACTGCACTTCACCAAAATTAAAAATTTTTGATCTATGAAAGATCTTCCTAAAAGGATGAAAATATAAGCCACACACTGGGAATAAATAGTTGCACATTATAACATCTGATAGATGCTCATATCAAGAGTATATAAATGACTATCAGATATGAAAGTAAGGAGGGGAAATTCTATTAAAAATGGATCAGAGATTTAAATGGACACTTCACCAAAGAGTATACACAAATAGCAAATAAGCACAGGAAAGATATCCAATATCATTAGCCATTCACAACACTCAAACTAAAACGACAGTGTTATACACTTTCATACCTATTAAAATGGTTCAACTAAAAAATACTGATAATTCCAAGAGCTTTCAAGAATGTAGAGCAAATAAACACCTAGGATATTGCTGGTGAGCATGCAAAGTGATTACAGTTACTTTGGAAAACAACTGATTATTTTCTTATAAAGTTAAAGATATACTTACTATGTGATAAAATCTAAAAATTGCTTCCCTGGGTGTTTACCCTAAAGAAATGAAAAATTATGTTTACAACACAAAAAAAGTTGTATGTAAAATTTTATAGCAGCTTTACTTGTAACCATCAAAGCATTTTTTAAATGTACTTCAAGGATGAATGAATAAGCAGACTAAAATACATTCACACATTGGAATACTACTCAGCAATAAAAACAAGATATACTCTCAATTACTTTTATGGACCGTAATGTCATTATGCTGAGTGAAAAATCCCAATACCAAGGGGTACAGACTGTACCAGTTCATTTCTATAATATTCTCAAAATGAAAGAATTACAGTGATGGAGAATAAATCAGTGGTGGCCAGGGGTTAGGATTAGAGGCAGAGTATGGCTATTAAGGAGTACTGTGATAGACTTTATCTGTTGCTATGGAAAAGTACTGTATTCTGATTATAAAGGTGATTACATGAATTTACAAATGTGATAAAATTTCACAGGATTATAGAACAATAAATAAATTAAAACAGCAGAAAGAAGCTGAAAAATACAATTTAGGATATTGGTTGCTAAATCAATCCTCTGGTCTGAGGGGAGACCAGGTTATGGGAAAGAGCCCATAGGGAACATGAAAAACAATGGTAGCCTTCTATCCCTTAAGCTGACTCGTGGGTATTATTTTTCTTTACATGTTTTATAATTAATATTCCTTGTTTTGTGTGCTGGGGATTGAACCGAGGGGCATTCTACCACTGAGCTACACCCCCAGCCCTTTTTTATTATTTTTTTAAATTTGGAAACAGGGTCTCACTAAGTTGTGAGGATCTCACTAAGTTGCTGAAGCTGGCCTTGGACCTGTGATCCTCCTGTCTCAGTCTCCCAAGTACTGGGAATACAGGCAGGCACCACCATGCCAGGAATAAATATTCTTTTATAACTATTCACTGCTTAATAAAAATGACCTTTATAAAGGTAAGGAAACATGATATTAATTTACCTGAAGGAATATACAATTTTTTTTTTTTGTGGTACCGGGGATTGAACCCAGAGGCATTCTACCACCGCGCTACACCCCCAGCCCTATTTTTTTATACTTTATTTTGAAACTGGGTCTCACAAAGTTGCGGAGGGCCTCACTAAGTAGAGAGAGAGAGAGAGAGAGAGAGAGAAAGAGA
>PVJS01019313.1:0-33845 GCA_004027185.1 Glis glis | reverse complement strand
AGGGAGTAGTGGGGACAAACAAGGGACTCCAGTTGATAATGGAGAACCCTAACTTGGGCAAGGGAAGTGGTACATGGGAAGGGGAAGGGCAAGAAAGAAGCGAATCAGTGGAATTACTATCATAAATAATATGTACATGTGAAAATATACCAACATCATTCTTGGTAGTTCATACAGGTGGGGGGAGGCGGGGGGACACTAAGAGCTGTGTGCATGTATGTTAACATCAAATTGATATTCACTGTGATGTAAGACTCCAATGCACCAATAAAAGCACCTTAAAAAAATAAAACATAGACCAGATCAAGTGCCTCCCCTAATTACAGTCATTCTTACTATCCTCTGGCTAAAGCCCCAAGTCCCGGGGGACACATCATTTCTCTTTCAACCCGTGCTGCCCAGAAACACTGACATTCTCCTGGTTGCTTCAAGGGCATTAGCTCACAGGGCTCCTTCTCTTGGAGTGCTCTTCCATCTCCCTCAGAGCTTTGCATAGTCAACAACAGGCATCAGGTGCTCCCCTATCCTCTGCGGACATGTCCAGGTGATCCTTCACGTGATGCTCCGGGTGCTCTTACCATGAATGCTGCTGTAAATGTCCCAGGCCCAGGTCAGCACTGAGGCACTCATCCCCCCAGCCCATAGCTGAGAATCTCCCCAGAAATTGCACACGCACAAAGAGAAATTACTCCCCCAAGATTATAGTTCTATTTTGAAGGCAGCCTGCACCCAAGGCCCTGTTAATGCAGGGTGTAAATGCCCATGTCCACACACCTCCCTTAAGCCATTACAGGAATTGTTCTAATTGCACAGTTTCCTTCTCAAAATAACTCACTATCTCTAATTGTATATACATGTGTATATACATGTTTATGCAAAGTATGGTAATATCAGTCTTCATCCAATATTATTCACCAGAGAAGAGACTATGCTCACTCCACTCACTACTGTAACAATGTGTTTCAACACATTGTCAAAAAGCAACTGTTACTCAAAAACTATTTTGGTTAATTTTTCTTTCTTTTTCTTTTTCTTTTATTTTTTTGGTGGTAAAGGAGATTGAACCCAGTGGTGCTTTACCAGTGAGTTACATCCCCTGCCCTTTTTAGTTTTTATTTTGAGACAGGATTTTTCTAAGTTGCTAAGGCTATTCTCGAACTTGTGATTCTCTTGCCTCAGCCTCTCAAGCATTGTGATTCCATAGGTATGCCCCACTGTGCCCAGCTTAAATTTTCTTTAATTTTAATTTTGAGTAAGGTTGGGTTCTTCTCCTACTTAAACAACATTGATATTTCTCTTTAGTGCACTTACCAGTTTGCAAAATAATTTTATGTATAAATCAATTAAATCTTTACTTCATTTGTTTTTTAGTTTTATATTTTGTTCTTATCATGCAAAAATATTTCATTCTCATGCAGTTACATTTAACAGTCTTTTAGTCTCCTGGGGTCTGTGTTTTCCTTAGAAAAGCCTACATCATACTCCAAATTAATTAAAATGAAAAAATTCTCATTTGTTACTTTTACATAAAATCTGTTTAGACCATCTGTAATTTTTTTAAGTACAGGGTATAGAGCCAGGGTTATGGTTGTTCCAGATAATCTGTCAATGCAATACATATTTCCAGGATAAAGTGAAGGAGAGAGGGATGGAGGAAGAATGAGAGGAAAAGAAAGAAACTGTAGGACATACACCATGCCTAGGATACTACCACTGAACCTTTTTCTTGTATATGTGGTGCTTGGGATTGAACTCAGAGGTATTCTACCTCTGAGCTATACCTCCAGCCCTATTTTATTTTTTTTATTTTGAAACAGGGTCTTTCTTAGTTACTGAGGCTGACTTCAAACCTGTGATCCTCTTGTGTCAGCCTCCCAAGTACTGGAATTACAGGTGTGAACCACCACACCCAGCTGAAAACAATGTTTTTTCCCTAATTTTTGAAAGATAAATGAATATAAAAATTAAACATTCATTATCAGAAAATACTGTGTTACACAAACAAAATTTATCACACATTTTAATTGATGCTTTGAAATGCATGTGAAATCAAGGTTGGGCTGTGTGATTATTAAACATATGTGACAAGTGGATTAAATAAAGTCTATGATTAGATTTTGTTTTAGACATCTAAGCAAACTGTGTCTGGGGTCAGTCGTAAGGCATAAAGCTTTTTGAGGATTTGTGATGTGCAAGTGTGCTGCAGGGATTCGTATTTTGTTCTTTCTATACTTCCAGGGATGCCTGCTGTGTGGGTGACCTAGGGCTCCCAAGGGGGCACTATGTCTGCCTCCCTCATACATGGAAAAGGAATGAAAGAAGACATTGTGGTACCAGAATAAGATGACAGAGATGTGACTCTTGGGGATGGGGCAAGTGGCACTGGCACTGGGGTACAAGTGACTTTACAAACTAAAATGTGTCAAAACCTTGGGATGGCCTCTGGTGAAGTCTTACCATTTCTCTCTATACAGCCAGGGGTGGCAGAAGCCATGATCGATGTGGGGCTAGAAAGGGAGACCCCAGGGAAGTCAGAGGACTCTTCCTTGGTTGTGCCTGGCCCTAGGAGTAGGTGTTCCTGGTGCAGTTTAACTGCTCTGTCTCTGAGCCTTTGCAGTCTTGCTGATTTTTAGAATCAAGAAGGGCCTGATGGGAAACTTGAGACTCCAGACTGTTACTCTTTGTGGAAATGACAAACCCTCGAGGCTTGTGTAATGCCAGTGGATGTTATACTCATACTAGCAACGCATCCACTTTCTCAGATGGCCACAGAGCCAGGTAGGAACTGGGTTCATCCTGTGACTCCAGAAGCACACTGTGTGTGTGTGTGTGTGTGTGTGTGTGTGTGTGTGTGTGTGTGGTTTTTGGAGTTCAGCCTGGGTTTGAACATATACATAGTATATGTTCAATAAGCATTCATCAAATGTATGCATCCCATAAGAATGTGTCCAAACGCCAGGTGTGGTGGTACACACCTGTAATCCTAGTACTTGGGAAGCTGGGACAGGAGGATCATAGGTTCGAGGACAGCCTTACAACTTAGTGAGATTCTCAACAATGTAGTGAGACCCTGTTTCAAAATTTTAAAAAGTAATAAAATAAAAGAATGGCCGGGGGTGTATCTCAGAGGTAGAATGCCCCTGGGTTCAATCCCAATACCAAAAAAAGTCTTCAGTATTATGGGGTAATAATGCCCTCCTCATAAGGTTATTTTCAGAATTAATGAGAAATCATAGGTAAAGCACTAGTATAAGTGACCTTGTGTTCAATCCCCAGTACCACACAAAAAGAACATTATTTTCAATAAGAAATAAGATTTCTTAAAAAGTTCCTTCATCCATGAAGTTTTCCTTGATACGATATTGCAAGAGATATTCAACCCATGCTCATTTTTCTTTCAACACATCCTCCATATCCTAGCTCAAAGCATTAAAAAATGTTTGTCTTCCATTAATGTTCTAATTTGTCACAATAAAGAAGAGGTGGAGCAAAGCAAGTATATCACAAACATAATGGACTCCAATGCTAGCCATAATGAATATCGATGTTCCCTACACTCTACTGGAACAGCTTTCAGTTTTCAATAATAACAGTTACTAAACCCAACTATCATGTGGAAGAGTCTGAATTTGAATCAGGTTTGATCCCAAAGACTCTGTTTCATATTTTCATGTTACTGTGCCCCACCAACCTAAACACAAATAGTACTTGCATATCATTCAGTTGACTGCCATTTAATATCCATTTTATAAAAATTATTTTACTAATTGTATGGGAAGAATATGAGAGGCATAGGAGAAAGGAAATTCACTTGCACTAACTATATATTTATTCAAGAATTAACCTGTAGGGAAGAATTCTTATATTCACTTCTCAGAGAAGAACGTAGACCCTCCCAGAGCTTAACTAACACCCAATGTTTCTAGGTCATTATGTGTTGGGGATTGAGACTGAAGATCTGATTTCACCAACCTCAACTACTGCTCTTTTCTTCTACCACTACCAAGAATAGTAATGCAGTGGCATTTCAAATATTCTGTAGATTTACAATGACAGGAACTGGTTAACTTAATAATGTGGAACTACCATGTTTTGCTTCATTGAGCTCAGGAGTGACCAAGTGACTTGCCTGGGCAAGTGAGGTGCGGGTGGAAGCAACGTGAGTCACTTCTGTGCAGAAGTCTTAAGAGCCAGCACCTGCTTTACTATTCTCTCTTTCCCTGCCTTTATAGTCAGGGAAGAATGTGTCAAAAGGGAGCTTCTATTAATCGTGAGCAGAGTCTGATTCCTGGGCAATGATAGACATGTAGATGAGTGAGAAACAATTTTGAGATGTAATAAAATCATTGTCATTGTAAACCACTAACTTTTGAGGGTAGCAATAGATAACTAGAAAATTGCCTCTTCTCCAGTAACCGAGAGTTTTCTTTTCAACCTCCCATTCTCAAGGCTCAGTCTTGCAAGAATTATTTAACCCTCCCCAGATTTGTTAGCATGGTGGAGTGGAGGGGGATAACCTCACACTCTGAACTCTGCTAGCAGTGAAAATCTGCGTATGTGCTGAGAAAAAGTTGGAGATTGGAGACAGAAAAACAAGAGCTATGAGGAGTCAGAACAGTAATATGGAGCGCTGGGGGCCAGAGGACATCATGAAAACAGAGCATATAAGGAAAATCACTAAACAACTAACGTCAGTCATCCAATCCTTCCCTGCCTCTTACTCCACCAGTAAAAGAGGAGGTGAGTGAAGTAGTGTCCTGAAATTTGATTACAGATACTTCTGACTCAACCATCAAACATGTTCATCCTCTTCATCCATCCCTTCTCTATCATATTGCTCTTTGCTGCTCTAAGTTTGTTTTGCAGCAAAATATTTAAGAAAAGAAATGCTCTGCAATAACAATAGGACCAAAAGTCAATGTTGCACATCCAAGAAAAAGAAGGTACCAGAGAATTACCTGTATCTAACTGAATGGTCTGGCACAGTGTAATGAGATTCAGTCTGATGATGCAAGTCAATATGTCAAGAGATCTCAGGAAATGGTATGGCAGAATCTGAGCAGAGGTGCCATAGTTTTTTATTGCAGCCCCTACCCTCTCTTCCTTTCTGCCCTAGAAATGCACATTCAGAGATGGCCATGGTGTAATCTGCCTTCCTGTGGGAACAGATGCCTTTCCTTCCTCACACTCCTCCCCCACTTTAAGCACTCTCTTCCTTTACAATTTCAAAATTAACACAATAATTGCATTACAGAATAACTGAAACAAGAGGTAGCATAGGTTATCAGTAACTAATGAGCAGATGTGTTTTATTTGTGTGTGTGTGGGTTTTGCCCACTTTCCATGTCCAGAGTGTGATTGTTACACAGTATTTGATGGTGGAAACAGATGTTTTAGCTAAGACATTTGCTCTAGTACTCTGTAGATTACTTTAGAATACATGATGAGGATTGTCCCACCTGAAATTGATTTAGGTCAGAGCTAGTTGACAGCATCATTTCCCAATATCTCAAAGGACTTCTTTGATTTTGTTGTTTCAGACGGTGAGAATGAAGAAGTTCAGAAATGGGATCACCATAAAAATCAACAGGGAAGCTTTCTTGTGGTTCTCAGCTGACTCTGTCTGGGTTTCTTGTAGAGGAACAAGCAGCTGCTATATCTGACAGCAACACAGATGATTAGGGAGGCACAGTGGAGAAGACACTGGAGACAATGTTGGTACGGGAGTCAATCAAGGAATCAAAGAAGGACGACAATGAACATGTCTATTAAGAAAATGATAAGCTATGTGGAAATATGGAGAGGTGCCTGAGGAAGGAATCCACAGGAAACTGCAGATGTCATTAATTCGGATAGCCACCATGAGAATGGTTGCATTTCCCATTAATCTTCTCACGTGAAGAAAGAAGTTTACAAAAGGGATACAGGGTGGTTCGTCAAAGCCAGGGAAGCCCAGGAGATGGAAATAAGTGGCACTAGAATATTTCCTTGGCTCTTTCAGTCCTAGTTCTTTCTACTTGGGAAGGATACAGAAGAAATTAGAATTAATATTGCTCCATATGCCCCTCTTCTCAAAGGAAATGGGGACAGATTTAGAGCTTTGCTCCTGGGTTATGGAGGCTGCTCCATGTTATGATTATTTAACAGACTTTATGCTGCATATTTCTTGATGATCAAATACAATTATATATAGATGAGTGGATCTGGCCAGAGAGGGGGTTTGCCAGACACCAAAGCTGCACCATAGTTATGCTAGGCCTCTCAAAGATGTTCATACTGAAATCACTAGAATTTGTGGATATGTTGTCTTACATAGCAGAAGGGATGCTGCAGATGTAGTAAAGTTAAGGGTCTTGAGATGGTGGATTATGCTCAATGATCCAGGTGAACTGAATCTAATCCAAGGGCTCTGTAAAAATGGAGAAACTTTCTATTTCAAGCAGCATTCTCATGACTGTGTTCAAAACACCTGACATGCAACACTTGGAGGAAGAAAGGTTTTATTTGCTTAAAGCTTTGGAGAGTTTCAGAGATCAGTCTATTTTGGGGCCAGATTCTGTGACAGCTGCACTTTCTCAGGGCATCCTGGTGGAGAGCAGAGAGAGCAAGGGGAGGGGGTGGGGGACATGTTAGTCCCCAAGGCCATAACCCCAAGGAGCTACCTCCATCCATGCCCTGCCTTTAGAGCATGAGGTATGGGGAACATTTTGTTTTCAATCTATAATACTTTCCTTCTGGGTTCAGTAACAGGGAGATGCGATATTAGAAGAATGGCCAGAGAGATGCAGCTTTGTAGTTTTTAATAGAGAGGAAAAGAATCATGGGGTGTGGGCATTCTCCTTTCTATGTAATCCCCCATTTCTATTCTTATTTTATTTTGTTACTTGGGATTGAACCCAGGGGTGTTCTACCTCTGATCTAGACCCCCAGCCCTTTTTAAAATTTTCTGTTTTGAAACAGGGTCTCACTAAGTTGCTGAGGCTGTCTTCAAACCTGTCTCAGCTTCCTGTCTGAGCTTCCCAAGCACTGGGATTACAGGTGTGTGACACCATGCCTGGCTCCCCCATTTCTATTCTTAATCACCTAAATTCTTTGAAATCTCTAGTTTGGCCCTAAAAACTCAGTTCCAGGCTCAAGTTTTACAGAAAGATTACCTGGTCAACCCCTGAGTACCATCCCCCCCATGGTTGTTCTTAAACTTGGGGAACAATTGCATTATCTTCATTGTAAAGCATTTGCTTGATATTTTTGTGCCATTATTTCTATCTGTGGGTGTGGATGGAGTTGACTTAGGTGTCATGCATGAGGTTTGAATGAGTCTGAGATAAAGGGCTATGATTCAGAGTTTTCTGGGGTGCTTGATGGTTGAAGTGGATCTTACTCTATTCCCTTTACCATGGTCCCCAGGGTATGCCTCTTTTCATGGGTGTCAAAGTCTTCAGCCTGGCCAAGTCCCAACATGTGTATACCAGGGGTTCTGCCTCCAAGAGGTAGAGATCTCCTCTGAAACTTACTACTGTGATTCCCAAATTTCTTGATTTGGCACTTGGGAGAATTCAGATAACAGGGAACTGTGGTTCAGGACCTCTGTCCCCTGTATCCTCAGACCCCAAAATCCTAGATCTGGGAGGGAGACAAAATTTCCAAATGGAAACTCTCAATCTGACCCACTGTCAGCTGGGTAAATTCCTTTGTGTTTTTGCTAAGATCTCATTTTCCCTTCACAGTTCTAGGAGGAAGGAAACTGCCAGGAGTCAGGCACCACCATCGACTTGAGCATGGGCCTCGTAGGTGTGTCTAAGCCTCTGTCCCTGTCTTCATTCAGATCTTCTTCTCAAACGTTGCTTGCTATGAACAGAGGACCTCTCATTATTCTAAGGAGTGACACCGGTGCCTCACAAGTCCCAGGAGGCTCATTGTCTTTCCCTGATTCCCACAGAGAACGCTCTGCTGGAGCTCAACTCTAATCATCATCAGGAAAGCAAGGACTTGGAGACGTGGCGAATAGAGAGAACCAAGAACACTCATCCTTGGAACAGAAGGGACAGAAACAGCACTTTCCCTCTGGTCTCCTGAAGGACTTCTTTCCCGTCTCCAAGCCACGTATCACTGTGACTTCCCTGAGCTTTGTAGTGAGACAGGATAAACCTTGAATTGGGAGATCGACATAAGGATAGATGAAGCGTTAGTTTGTGGAGTCACTCAGCCAGCAGTGTCTTCCCTTCCTGGCTCTGCAAGACACCAACCAAGCACAATGGACTGCATATCTGATGTCACTTATGTCACCAGGTGGACTCAATAGTCAGGAGTCTCCAGGCATGAGTGTCCAAATGAGAGCAGTGCAAGGAGAAGATACTGTGCTTAGAGGCTAAGGTGGGTGGCTTACGTTTGTATATCCAGGTCCTCACATAGCGCAGACATAGGGATTGTATTCAAATTTAGTCAGCTGGATGTGGTGGCAGACGCCTGTAATCCCAATATTTGGAAGGCTGAGACAGGAGGATGGAAAGTTGGAGTCCAGCCTCAGCAATTGAGCAAGGTCCTCAGCAACTTAGAAAGACCCTGTTTCGAAAACAAAAAATAAAATGGCACTGGGGGTGTAGCTCAGAAGTAGAATGCCCCTGGTTTTAATCCCCAGTATCATAAAAAAATGTAGTCAATGCTGGGTGTAGACTTTAAGCCTATTTTTAAGATTTGTTAGTGGCTTGGTTTTAAGGCTTCTTTAAATTGGAGTGCCATTGCTAAGTGGCCAGGACACAGCCTCAGATGGGGCTTTTAGGGAACCAACGAAAGTACCAGTTACCCATGCACAGCTATGCTCCTTCCACTCTCAGTAGTTTTTATTGTAATACTTAGGTTCTTTTGTGTTTGAAATTATTTATGGTGTCCTTTTAGTGAACTGGCATTCTATGGAGACATTAATACACACACACACACACACACACACACACACACACACACGTATAGAGAGATGATGTACCAAGAAAACTTAAGTTTTATTTGCAGCAATAACAATTAGAACAACGATAAAAGGACAACAGTTCTTTTTGAGGTCTTAGTACAGTATGTGCAGATCACTGTACTGAGTCATTTACCTTTTTAATTTTATAATAGCCCTAGAGGCTAAGTCCTATTACTATCTTCATTTTATAGCTCAGTAAACAGAGGCTCTGATTCAGAGAGGAACATATCTGTGGTGCATGAGAAGCAAGTGTTGGAGCCAGAATCCCAGCATAGGCAGTCCAATTCCACGGCTCCTGCTCCACTCTACTGAGGGAGACGGGAAGCACGGGGCAGGTACTGCAGCAGCAAAGAGGACCATCTGATAGACTCCCCAAGGACCTGGAAGGCATTGGCAGGGCAGATGCCTGGATTCCCAGGGGTATCTCCCTGACCCTCTGTGTCCCTTCTGCTCTCCATCTTTGTAAACACATACCAAAGCACCATTCTAAAAGAGGCTAATTCATTGACCCCAAACACTGACTTTCTACTAATCTCAAGGTCAGAGCTACAGAAATATGAACAAGTGAGGCTTCTCAGAGAGACAGTCCAGAAAGATTTGCAGGAGCCATTTAAAGGGGGCTTTGGTGTGTAGCATCAGTGGCGTGGCACAGACCCCTGGCACCAACCGTGCTTGGGGGCTGCTGGGTGACAAACACTTCCTTTCTCTTTCCTTCCATGCTTCCTCTCCTCCCTATCGTTCTGTTTCTCCCTCTCCTACATTTAGTCTTCCTTGATTCCTCATCTCTTTTTTTATCTCTTTGTTTCCTGCCTGAATGTCAGTGTCTATTTCTCTGTTGTCTTTCTTGATCTGCTCCTCTTCTCTCTCCTGATCAATGGCTTGGTACATCGCTCACTTCTCTGCTTCATGTTTCCCACTTTGCTCTCTCTCTTCATCTCTCTTTCTCTCTGTCCCCCCTGCTTGTCCCTAACTATCTCTTTGCTTTTTTCTTTCAGTTCCCTGTGTCTGTCCCTGTCTATCCCTCGTTCATGGACAATGGCTCTCTGCCTATTTTTCTCTGTGTCTGTTTCTTCCTCTCCATCTCTGTTCCATCTCCCTTGCATGCAGGGATCCAGCCCCTGGATCATGGCAAATCTGAGTCATACCTCTGAATTCGTCCTCTTGGGCTTCTCGTCTTTTGGTGAGCTGCAGGTTCTTCTGTACGGGCCCTTCCTCATGCTGTATCTCCTTGCCTTCGTGGGAAATACCCTCATCATAGTCATGGTTATAATTGACACCCACCTACACACTCCCATGTACTTCTTCCTGGGAAACTTTTCCTTGCTGGAGATCTTAGTGACCATGACTGCAGTACCCAGGATGCTCTCAGACCTGCTGGTCCCCCACAAAGTCATCTCCTTCACTGGCTGCATGGTCCAGTTCTACTTCTACTTTTCCCTGGGTTCCACCACCTTCCTCATCCTGTCAGACATGGCCCTCGACCGCTTCATGGCCATCTGCCACCCACTGCGCTATGGAACTTTGATGAGCTGGGCTGTGTGTATCCGGCTGGCTGGGGCTGCCTGGGCAACTCCTTTCCTAGCCATGATACCCACTGTCCTCTCCCGAGCTCAGCTGGACTATTGCCATGGTAACGTCATTAACCACTTCTTCTGTGACAATGCACCTCTGCTGCAGCTGTCCTGCTCTGACACCCGCCTGCTGGAATTCTGGGACTTCATGATGGCCTTGGCCTTTGTCCTCAGCTCCTTCCTGGTGACCCTCATCTCTTATGGCTACATTGTGAGCACTGTGCTGCGGATCCCCTCTGGCAGTGGCCGCCAGAAAGCTTTCTCTACATGTGGGTCTCACCTCACACTGGTCTTCATTGGCTATAGTAGCACCCTCTTCCTGTATATCAGGCCTGGAAAAGCACACTCTGTAGAAGTCAATAAGGTTGTAGCCTTGGTAACAGCTGTCCTCACCCCCTTCCTCAATCCCTTTATCTTTACGCTCCGCAATGAGACAGTGAAGGCAGTCCTTCGGGGGCAGATGCAGAGGCTGAAAGACCTTCATAAGGCAATATCATGAGACCCAGGGACCTGGCTGGGCTCACACAAATGGTTCAGGGAGGAGGCAGAGTGCCTGGATGGATGGGAAAACCATCATCCCATTTCCTTGTTTTTTTCCTCTGTGCTTTTGAGTGATAACTACAGTGAGTTTTCAGAGATACTTCATCTGGACTGAAGCTGCAAAGCTCACCATGGAAGTGCTTCCCATATTCCCCTAGAAACTACAAGAACTCTGAAGGTGGCTGAGAACCTGGGATCCAGGGCTGGAGCCTTCAGTACAGGGGAAATACATAGAATTTGAATTCAAGGAAGAGCATCCAAGAAGCAACAAGGGCTCTCTGATCAACAGATATCACTCAGCCTCAGTGTGTGCATGTGTGTGTGTGTGTGTGTGTGTGTGTGTGTGTGTGTTTCTGTGTGTTTGCGTACACACACTCATGCATGTGTGTTTATGGTGTATTTATCTACCATAGTATGTGCCCCATTGATAAGTGTATGCACCATGAGTGCTTGGACTACATGGGATTAAGGGGAGAAGTAAAACTTACCAAAACAAAGTGACTGGTTTTTAGTGATGTGTGTGTGTGTGTGTGTGTGTGTGTGTGTGTTTCATTATATAATAATTTAAACTATTTATTCATTGGTGCATTTCACCAAGATTGAATGCGCTCCATGTGTTAGGAACATAACAGGTGCAAGATTAAAAGGTAAAGAAGGAGCTGGGTGTGGTGGTGCATGCTTGTAGTTCCAGTTCTTGGGAGACTGAGACAGGAGGATTGAGGATTCATGGCCAGCCTTAGCAACTTAGCAAGGCCCTCAGAAACTTAGTGAGACCCTGCTTCAAAATAAAAAAATAAAATAGGACTGGGGATGTAGCTCAGAGGTAGAACACCCCTGGATGCAATCCCCAGTATCACACACACAAAAAAAAAAAGATAAAAAAAGGTACGTAGTCCTCATCCCCACAAAACTCTTAGCCTAGTGAAAGAAAATAATGAGCTATTTCCGGTGGGGACAGGAAGCGTTTCCATAGTGGCCTATGACAGCTTCAACAGAGGCAGCACAGCGATGGCTTCATAGGAGGTTTTATGAGAACATGTGATGTGCGAGGAGAACTAAGACCAGACTGGGGCTGAGGGACAGCTTCCTGATAAGATGCCAGCGAGTAACACACTCAACAGAAGGTGGGCATTGTGAGGACACAAGGCATCGAGCGCCTTTGCATCTGAGGAAAAAAAAAACCAGAAAACTGAACTTAAATCAAAACAAGATAAATATCCATAGGTATTTATATAAATCTTTCAGGAATTATGTGGGTTCCAGGTAGTAAATATTGGAAGAGTTTTGGAAAGATAAAATAAACTGCTCTCCCAAATGATTAGAAACATTCATCTGCCTGAAGGCAGGAGATTGTAGTAAATCTAGTACATTCTTTTGTCCATTCATTACATATGTATAAGAATATATATGTATACACACATATGCACATACACATGTGTGTGTATGTGTATGTGTGTGTGTGTGTGTGTGTGTGTGTGTGTGTGTGTGTGTATAAAATTCCTAAAAACATATTATGGTCCATATTCCCTTTGGAATGACACATGCCCTTCCTTCAGAGTATAGTTTGAAATTGTAAAAATCTTTCAGTTACTCTGACCATAATAATAGTGTTCTCTTAGTTTGAACTTATCCAAGATTTTTGACAAGATCCCCAATTTAAACTACTCTGCCACACTGTTTCTGTAAACACACTTTAATTTACCTAACTACATTCTACCACTTATGGTCTATAAACAACAAGCAGAAGAATATTCCTAGCCCTGCTTACTTGAAAACAACTCAAACTACTAGTGTATTATAAATGTCAAACTTAAAAAATCTGTGTGGAAATAAACAAGCTGGGTCACTGTGGGGTCATTTGGTGGATTCAGACTCATGCTTTGGAAGCATGGCTCAGTGAGACCCTGTGCCACCCCAGGCTTACTCTTTCCTAAATGAGACACCCCTTTCTCTAGCTTTCTGAAAGTATGCTCCTCTCATGTTAAGATGTCTTTTCTTCAAGCCAGAGCATCTCTTTAGGTTTCTAGTTTCAGTTTCTGGTCTGAAATATTGCTTATTCTCTAATTTCATATCAGAACAATGACTGTGGTGTTTGCTATTGCTGTTGTACCAGTTGATTGCTTTTTGTCTGCTCATCACTTCAGCAAGTATTTGTAGAATAAATGAAAGGATAATGAGCAAGTTAAGAATAATTCTACCTATAATATCTTTCTTTTGCATATCTCTTTTCACTTTACAAACCAGTTTTACATATATTTTTCCATTCAGTTTTACCTTCATAGTAATCTCATGATCACCCATCATAAGCAAATCACTCTGCTTAGCACTGCCCATTTAAGAGGAAAGAAATGTGAATTCTAATTTCCAGGGGTTCCCCATATGCTGAGAGTCATAAAAACACCACTAATTCCAATACACTTTAATAATGAGTTTTCCTACTTACTACAGAGTGATATGAGAGCTCACGAGGGTGGTACTGGTTCTTGGATCACAGTGAAGCGGTGTTTCTGACATTCCTTAATGTATTAGGCAACCATAGTTAGAGAAAAATGAGTTAGTCAAAGAGATGGAAGAGCTGATGGTAGAATCTGATTCTTTTCCATCTCCCCATGCTTGGAATCTCTTCTTCCATTTGGATCAAAAGTGGGATTAATTAACAGTTGGAATCTCCAGGATCTGAAGCTGCTGTTTTGCCTCATCTAAGGCCCCATTTGGTATGCATCTACCAAGTCCCTGTCTAATGTCTAGTCTTGTAATGGCAAAAATCCTAGTAGCCCTTACTAACAGTAAGTGTATGGGAACACCCACCAGAAAAAGGTAACTATAGATTCAGTGCCACTTTTGTGTTGTTGGTACTGGGGATTGAACCCGGGGGTATTCTATCTACGAGCTGCACCCTCAGCCCTTTTTATTTATTTTGAAACGGTCTTGCTAAGTTGCTGAGGCTGGCCTCGAACCTGCTATCCTTCT
The DNA here is from genome assembly GCA_004027185.1 of Glis glis. NCBI lineage: Eukaryota > Metazoa > Chordata > Mammalia > Rodentia > Gliridae > Glis > Glis glis. The sequence continues at coordinate 19,802 of PVJS01019313.1, read as the reverse complement.
TTCTTAGCCTTCCAAAGTACTGGGATTACAGGTGTGCACCTGTGGCTTTAGCATCACTTTTAAATGTATATGTGTACACATACACACGCTCCCTTGAAAAGAGTTTTATTTATCACAATAGTATCTGTAAACACTTGAAAGACATATGCAAGATCATTTTTTTGAATGAATGTTTTTATTCAGTTCATGTACAATGTTAATTGCATAATAGACTCATTTCCCTTTACTAGCATGCCAGTTTCCCAGGAAGATGAGAATAATTGATTTGCATTGTTAGTCTATATAAGGTTAGTCTATACAAGGCTGCACGGAACTCAAGAACCATTCAACTCCACAGAAGTAGCCTACACTGGCACATACTTCAGGGTGGTAGAAGAATGAGGTTGTTTTAAACACCAAGAACTAATTTAAATGCAGGCAGAATCAGTGGCAGGATTTTTATGAAGCAATTTCCTAAAATGTCTTCCATATCTCCAAATATCTTCCCATTCACCCTCTGTTTTTCTGGCATTCCAGCCCAGAGATGCAGGGTTCTAGTTAGCAACCATTAGAAATACAGAGTTCTGAAGGGCTAACACAGGACTTCATTGTCACACAGGTAAATCCCAGTGGGGAACCAAAAATTATATTTGCTTCTTTCAGTTGAGATTAGAGAGCAAGATCTTAAGGGTAGAGATGTTTCTGAGGGGCCAGGAGGTAAAGGAAGCCAATCGTTTTTCAAAGGAAAGGCAGGCTTGGGTCCTGTGGTGGCCAGAAGAAACAGAGACCTGCAGAGATGGGATTTTAGGAATTGAGGAATCTGAAAAAGCCTTTGGGTCAAAGTTAGGAAAATTCTGGAGTGGCTGTATTCATCAATGCATTTCTCTAATTCTTTTTTAATATGCTTTTATTAGTACATTGTAATCTCATATCACAATGAAGTTCAGAGTAATGAGGACATACATGCATACAGCTCTGGATGAGCTTTCCCTCAGCTCCACCCTCTCCCTCCCCTTCCCCGTACATGATATTGAGATTGGCATTGATAATTTTGTATATATACATAGCATCAATGGAAGTGTTTCCCTAATCATTTAAGCATGAAATTTCCTGATACAAATATGTTTCTTACAACAGTGCCTGACAGATACTGAGGAAAGATGACAAATGTTTAACCACCAGCTCTCCATTTGCTCACTGATAACATTTGCTGACTTCTTTTTTTTTTTTTTTGCGGTACCAGGGATTGAACACAGGGGCGTTCTACCTCCGCGCTACACCCCCAGCCCTATTTTTTATATTTTATTTTGAAACCAGGTCTCACGAAGTTGCGGAGGGCCTCACTAAGTAGAGAGAGAGAGACAGAGAGAGAGAGACAGAGAGAGAGAGAGCTGAGGCTGGCCGCGAACCCGGATCCTCCGGTCTCTGCCTCCCAAAGTACTGGGATTACAAGCATGCCCACCTCACCCGGCTACATTTGCTGACTTCTGTGGCGTAACTATTCTCATGATATCCCATATCAAACAGGACATCCCTGAGCTCTGAGTTGGGAAAAAGGTGCTCATCAGCACAGCATTGGATGGTGTTTCCACTGTCCTGATAAAAGTAAAATGTGGTAAAGTAACTAAGAGTTTTGAATTTTTATCACCTTTGTTCTTAGCATAATTTATTTGACTGTGAGTTTCTGTCACTTAATTTTAATAATAGTTATATTTAATTCCTGACAATTTGTCAGCCAGTTTTAAGGAGGCTTCTACACCATTACTAGCACCATTCTGCCTCTTGGTTTTCCCTTGGATCCTGTTCCCCATTCAACCAGCAGCTTTGGCATTCTCCTTCCCTCAAGTTGACATGTGCCAAGTTCTATGGAAGTAAGTGTCATGGCATTACCCTTATAAGTTCTGCTTTCTAATGGACACCGAGCCCTCTATATGCGAGAGGAACTTTTTGTTTACTAGTAGCTGGGCAGCTCAGAACTCCTACCTAGGTTCCTGCCACCTCCCTCAGTTAATGGAAAATGAACCTGAAGTTCTTGGGTCTCCCACCCCTGGGTTTGAGTTTAATGGACTACATATGAGACCCTTGTCCTTTTTATGGTGCAAGCCAGCCATGATCAAAGGAGACCAGACACCACAGATTTTTTTTCCTTCTCCTCCTCCAGAGACACAGAAAAGAATACTAGAAGACAGGTACCCCCATCCTCTCAGTCCCCATCCTCATGCCTGTTTTTAACTGGAGGATCTGGACACAGATCGAATGGCCACAAAGCATTTGACCTTCTTAGCTGCTGGCAGAGGAGGGAACCAAGAGTTTCAAAAATGCTGAACTCTTTTTAAACTTACTTAGGTTACTTGTGAAACTGAAGTCAATAAAGTTCCAGCGCTAAAGGTAAATAGTACTCTTTGTGCCTATAATCATTGCCCTGGCATGTGAAGGTTTCTACGCCAGCATCTGCCGCACTCACTGTGATTTGTTGTAATAAGATACCGCCTGTTATTTCAGCAAGCAGAGCGTCTTTCAGAGGACACTCACAAGTCCCCAAAGAGCTTAGATCTTATTAGTGAAGATACACATGGCCACTCTCCAGAAAGCCCATTGATTAATTCTATCTCCCAAAGCCTCGATTGTCTACACAACATATCATTCTGTGTCTGCATTAGTTTATATATTCTGTCACCTCTCAAAAATTCAGGTTTCCTCTTCTCAGTCTGGGAAACTGCTCTTCATACCTCAAAGTTCAATTCAAATAACAAAAAGTTGGTTCAACTTAACCAAAGACAGAGGTACTCTCTCCCCTGCACATCCATACAGTCCCCTCTTCATTTAGTTGAAGTAATTTAGAATTACTAGAACTAATTTAGAATTTAGTTACACACTAAATTCTCAGTTTCTTAAATTGGCACAATGCCTTATATATCTTTGTATCCACTGTACCTAGTATATAGTAGTCATTTAATAAATTTTGGCTCTTTAAAGATGAGTTTTTTAGATGAATTTAGAACATGAGTTAGCATTATAACCTAAGACATGCAATGCCATCTTAGTTGATGGTAATAGAAAAGTAGTAACAAAGCACTGTACTCTATCTCCGTTAGTTGTCTAAGCTAATACCACAACCAACTTCGACCCCCACCTACTAACAGGGACCAGAAGAAGCAATGTGGATGGCAAGAGCTCTAGAAACTGTTCAATGGCAACATCTCACTTATAAATCTGAATGCCTTGTAAGAGAGGTAATCAGTAAAAATGTCTTTATTGATTTATTGTAAGAGATGTAATCAGTAAAGATGTCTTTACTGATTTATTATTAGCCTATGTAACTCAGAGGGGGACATATTAGACAGCAGGAGACTGTTGGTGGGAGCCACACTTAACATAAAGGTTTCAGCTTAAAATTATAAACTGTGCATCAGCCCATCTTCGAATACTCCTTCCCTGGGCTTGGTTCTAGTAGAGTCTCAAAGCCAGACAGATAAGTGTGTTGCAGTGGGGTTGTCTGAACTTGAATAGAAGAAGAGAGGCCTAGATGACCTATAAGCTCCCTTGAGATTCCATTTGGCTATGGTTTGGTTACATCATGACTTAACCTGAGGTGACTCTCATAACAACTACTTTGACTTAGAACTCAAATCCTAAGATTCCTCACAGTAGGTTGGAAAAGTCTGATAGAATTATTTTCTAGGTCATATCTATCTAGGAGCCTCATTTGATTTGTGCATGTCCAGGGTTCCTGTTCCATCAGGACAAATGTATGGAACCCAAACATCTCTAGGTCATATCTACATACAATTCTAAGAGCAACTCAGAAGCTCTATCATTTAGCTGAAGTCACTCAAGAAGTATAATGACAGAGTAGGATGAAAATCTTGGGGCCTTGTTCACTGTTTCCAGAAATAAGAGTTGGGACAAATGTCACTAGGGAAGGATGGCTCTACTACTAGCAAGTGTGACATCAAATTCCCTCTTCCAGTGCTTTCACTTTGAGATTTGGACACAAGGGCTTTCATGTAATTTCCTAATTGAATATTCCATGAGCAAATTGTCTAGATCAGCAGAATAAATTTTGATGTGCATAGTAATCACCCACAGATCCTATAAAAACACAGATTCTGATTCAGTCCTTCTTGAGGGGCACCTGAGATTCTGCATTTCTATCAAGTTCTCCGCAGGTACCAAGTTCCCCGCTATTCCAAGGATCACACCTGGAGCATCAAGGGTGCACAGGTGAGTTTTGTTGAGAATGTCATGTGGGGTGATGCTGGATATGATAGGTGGTTACTATGATTGGGAGGTCCAAGGCAAGTCACACCTTCCCTAAACTGACCAGTCAGGGACCCACTTCTAAGGAAACATGATTAAAAAAGGCAATAGGTTGCCATAAGCTGATAGTTCTTTTTAATTTTTAAAGAGGAGTACGTGCAGAGATGAGAGAGTAACAAGTAGAAGTCCCACAGGAGGAAACTCCAAGTGGATTTGTAGGCTGATTATTTTAGAAGGACAAGCTAAAGAAAAGTGTATGCATATCAGCAGGAAATAATTGCTTTCCACTTAGTTCTTCAGTTTTTCACAAAGTTTGCAAGGAGAGTAAATAATTAGTCCCTGGAGAGGTGAGAAAAAGTTCTCAGGCTGCAAAACTGTTTTCCACAGAATCAGAAGTATCAGCCCATTGTTGGTGAGACCCACAAATGCAAACCTTTCCTCTGGTAGTTAAAACAATAAGAAAATTTAATCAGAGATCAAACTAAATAGCACTGACTTCACTGCTCTGGCTCCCTGGGGTGACCCCCACGCTGTGACTATCCACAATGCATATTCCTGCCAGGACCTCTCAAGATATCCTATGGACAGAGCTACTTTCAGAAGTGAGGGGAAGTTTGCACGTACTCTCTACCATCCTGTGCTAATCCCAACCAGTTTAGATTCAAACTGGTATAAGAAATCAGCCACCAGAGCTAACTGACCCCATTGTCCCATGATCTTCTTAGCCACCCACAGATTTCCAAGGAATGCCTTCTCTCATCTGTTGTCCCACCCTGTTACTCCAAGCTCTAGCTCCCTCCATTGCCTCCCTCTCACCTGGCTTCTGCCGTTTTTGCTTTACCAACCAGAGATCCTGGAAAGCTGGCTGGACTCTTCCAAGAAACTTCTGCTGAAAGGCAAGAGGCACTGGGGACAGAAAGGAGAGGAGGGCAGCCTGGATGTGCGCAGTGCTTCTACCCAGGAGTGGTCCCAGAGAGGGGTGCCGACAGAGGGGCACGCTAACTTCTGTGTTGGGGTACCGGGCCCCTTGTTCTTTTGAGAAATCCTCCCCTTTCAGAACCCCATCCTACACCCTGGATCCAGCTCCCGAGAAAGGAACACACTGAAAAGAAAAGTTGCACTCACAGAAACATGAAAGAACACAAACAAAACCACAGAGCCAAGATTGGGGAGGGGAGATTTTAATAGCACATTTTAATAATTATAGAAACATCTACTGAGTTCTTACAATGTATTATATTCTGTTCTAAGAGCTTTATTTGAATGATCTCACTTAATGTGTATTATCTCACCATTTTCACTCCATGGTACCCTCAAAATCATCCATTCCTCAACTATCTCAGGATCACAGACACTTGCCTTTGAGGCGTCCAATGACCTGTGTTCAGTTCAGTAGTTCTTCATAGTGTGAGAGCAGAGCCATAGGTGGGGATAAAGGAGCAGGAGAGACTAAGAAAGAGGAGCTGGATGAGCTCCAGTCCAGGTACCCAGTGCCCACCTGCAGCGAGGGTCCTTCATCCTTGTGACTTCACAGGCGCTTGCCAGCCCCCTCACCTGCTAACTGTGGGACCTCTGAGGATCCTTTTGGTCATGTCCTTGATAACTTCCTTGACCTTCTCATTCCGGAAGGTGAAGATGAAGGGGTTGAGGAAAGGGGTAACCACTGCAGTCATCAGGGCCACCACCTTGTTGAGGTGTGTGGAGTGGCCCTTGCCTGGCCTCACATAGATGAACATGGTGCTGCCGTAGCCCAGAATCACCACGGTGAGATGGGAGGCACAGGTAGAGAATGCCTTGTGGCGCCCAGAGGAGGAGGGGATGTGCAGCACCGCGGCCACAATGAGGACGTAGGAGACCATGATAAGCAGCAGAGTGGTCAGCACAAAGAGCAAGGACAGGAAGAAGTCCATGCGCTCAATGTGGCGGGTGTCGGAGCAGGAGAGCTTGAGGAGTGGGGCCGAGTCACAGAAGTAGTGGTCAATGACCTTAGGGCCGCAGAACCAGAGCTGTGTTTTTTGCAGGGTGGGGGAAATGATAGAGAGGAACCCGACCACCCAGCAGACCACCACCAGCTTCACGCAAACCGGACGGCTCATGATGGTAGGGTAGCGCAGAGGGCGACAGATGGCCACGTAGCGATCAAAGGCCATGACTGTGAGGATCAGGAAGTTGGTGGATCCCAGAGAGAAGTAAAAGAAAGACTGGGTCAGACATTGGGCCAGGGATATGGTCTTGTGTGTGGACAGCAGGTCTGCCAGCATCCTAGGAACCACGGTGGAGGTGACCAGCATCTCCATGAGGGAGAAGTTGCAGAGGAAGAAGTACATGGGTGAGTGGAGACGGGAGTCCAGCCAGGTGAGGGTGATGATGGCCAGGTTCCCCAGAACTGTCAGCACGTAGATCAACAGGATGAAGGCAAAGAGAAGGATCTGGAACTCATGGAGATGAGAAAATCCTAGGAGCACGAATTCCCTGACGATGCTGCAGTTACTCATTGCACTTGATGCCGGTTCTCCGCGACACTCTGTGAGAGGTCAGGGAATCCTAGAGGAAAATCACTATAATTTCTCTGTTGGCCAAGTCCCTTGCTGGGTGGCCTGACTCTCCAAGAATACTAGCCTATGGGCATGGTCAATTTCAATGTCCAGAGGAAACATTCCCAAAGGGCTGAAGTTTCCCTGGAGAAAGGAATGGACTGGCTTAGGAGTCAGACACCTTCCTCTTCTGTCTTCTACTCATTCACCATTGTATTCTACACACTTTATTAAGCTCCACCTCTGTGCAAGACATTCGGCTGGGTCCAGGGATAAAGTGGTAAACACTTTCTAACTTTCAAATTTAAGTGCTTTAGTCAAATAATTGCCTCTATCAAGTTTTTCCCCTGTGCTAGGCACCTTACAAATAACTTCTTTTCATTTCTTGTGCTCAATCTTCATCCTATTTGTCTTCTCTGTGACAAATAACCCACTTTTGAAGCTGCTTGTACCTTTGACTTACAGTTTTCCCTTAATTCTGACTTTCCTTTGTCTGACCCCTTCTCCAGCTGCGTGTCTATAATACCGATGTTTCCACATTTCTCTACCCACTTATTTTTATAATTCATTCTCTCTCCTGCAGAAATTTCACCTTCTCCTCTAACCAAAGCAATGTGACTCTCAAATCTGGATATTTGTAATTCTATAAGTTCCAGGCTACATCTCTAATGGCCACCACCACATACTTAACATGTCTAGAACTCACATATAATCCTTGCTTCCATCAACACCAATATTTTGTTCATGGTCCTCCATCTCCTCAGTCATCTAGACTTGATATCTGATTTTTCCTACTCTCTCTAAACCACCTAAATTGCTGCTTTTGGAAATATTTTTTTCATCCAGTCTCCCCTCCCTTTTCCATAGCTTCCACTCTATTTCAAGGATGTTTTGCTTCTTAACTTCATCAGTGCAACCGGCTTTCTTCCACCCTATCCATACACTGCTGTTATTCTTAGTTGCTTAAATGATATGTCCATTGGTTGTTTTTAATAATCTGAAGCAATGTGATTTAATTTATATTTTTTAAAATACACAAAATCAATTTATATTAAAATCAATTCATCGAACTAGCCCTCTGCCTTCATACAGGAAAAGATTAGAAAGATGCATTTTTAAATATTAATGATGGCCATCTCTGGGCCATTTTTATTATATGCATTTTTATTAAACTTGTATATATTTCAGGTATATGGCAGGATGCTTAGATATACATATACCCTGTGAACTGATTATACAGTAGAGCTAAGTAATACAGTCATGCTTCACACAGCTCCCGTTGTGGGGAGGGGGTGGAGTATGAGGACACTTAACATCTATTCTTTCAGAAAATTTCAAGTACATAACACAATATTAACTACAGTTCCCATGCTGTATATTAAGTCTCTAGAACTTATTCATACTATGTAACTGAAACTAGTAAATTTTTCCAAATCCTTCATGCTGTGGGCTTTGCAGTTCAGCACTCTGCTAAAATTTCCAGTAGCAGATGGTTCATCCATTCCTCATATTATAACACTCAGGCACTTGGAAACTATTTGAAAGTTCCCTCTTTGTCACTCATCTTTCTCTCTCTGTATGCCAATCCTCTCATTTATTCTGGGTAGATTATCCCTGTGCCTTTTGACTCTGACACAATCCTCCTATCCCAGAACATGACCTTTCTAAACATACATTGGAAATGCAAATGTATTAGCTATACAGTCCTTCTGGTTCCTTGTAACAGTAAACATGATCATCAGTGTCCTGGGTCATGATGGGCTCCCAACTGACTGAAAGAGCAGGGCTGAAGAAGAGGCTACAGAATGGGCAGGGAAAGGACCAGAACCCTGCACACACACACACACACACACACACACACACACACACACACTTACTGTTGCCAGGTCTTTGGAAGAGGCATGTGGGAGAGGACACTCAGATGAACAACACACTGGAGAAGCCCAACAGCTAGCAGCAAGAATTAGAAGCAAAGACTGATTGAGAGGATGATTTGCTAATTGATCTAGGAAGGCTCACAGACAGCAAAGCAAAGAGATACATCAGGTAGGAACCCAGGCTGAGTTTTCCCAACCCAGTCTCTGAGGAAGGGGCAGAAGGAGGGGGATGAGACAGAAGACCCCGAGCTTCTGCCCTCAGCAGGAGAGTGAGGTAAAATGGATGCAGGGAGTCTGGTCCTGCTATAGGGACACTCACTGCTGCACCCGGAATCAACAATTGCCTAGTGAACAGGAAGGACAGGGGCAACTCATGTCATTCATTCATTCAGGAAAATATGATGGGCTGTACCAGATATGGTGGCGCTCTAAGAATATCCCTAGACCTTACAGCCAAGTTAGAAAAACAGGCAGCAAACAAGTTTAGAAGGACAAACTGATGACTATGGAAGGGGCATGGCAGATAGAGGGGAAGGTAGGGGAACTCACCAGTGCTGCTTCACATCCTGCTGCCCAGGTCCAGATACAGGACCAGATATCTGACCCAGTGGACAACTGGGCAAGTGCAGGGGGTTGAATGGGGCGAGTCCCCCTCACACTCCCTGCAGGAACATTCCCTGACCTGGAATAGGCTACAGTAAGAACAGACACCCCACCCCACCCAGGCTCTGATCTCTCTGTCTCCTTTCCCTCCCTCTTGCAATCCAAGAACTCTTAGTGGAAGATTTGAACTGAAACACTCTCAGAAAGGTGCCAGCCTTCCTCCCACAATCCTTGGGACTTATGGTGTGCTTCAGCAGAGCCTGGAATAGGAACACCATTGTGGGTCCCTGGAGCAGCAGCATGCCCTGGGAATTTCTGCACATCCCAACAGTATCCTCAGCTTGGTAACTGTGGGCCCCTGGGAGCAGACAGAATGGAGAGCCCATGGGGGCCTCCTGGAAGATTGTAACTGCTCTCTGCCCCTCTCTTCTGTGTCCTGTGGGCATGGAGCTCAGAGCAGCCCTGAAAGCCCAGGGATCTTGGTGCTGGGTGAGAGAATGGAAAGTGGGTCAGGGAGTTGAGCACAGTTCCTTTAGACACAGCCAACTCAGGAGCAAAGGCAACGAGCTAAAAATTCTCCTTAGCTCTGTTCACCCAGGATGGAAAACCCAGGCACACTGTCTTGCTTTTTATAAACCAAGAAGAAGAGTGATGATGAAGTGGGAAAAACATCTCTTAGAAAACACACCAGGGCCTGAGCATCAAGATATTGGGTAGACCAAAATGAGAAATTGAAGAACCATTAATAACTATGAAATAGTAATTATATAATATACATGCACATGAGTATGTGTGTGTGTGTGTGTGTGTGTGTGTGTGTGTGTGTGCAATCCACAATCCCCCTGATGCACAGTTCCACTTTCCATGGTTTTAGGCACTCACAGTCAACCAAAGTCTGAATGAAAGAGTATAGAAGTAGACAATTTATGAATTTTAAGTTGTGTGCAGTTCTGAGTCGAGTTATGAAATCTTGTACTGTCCAGCTTCATTCCACCAGACATGTGAATCATCTTTAGACAGAATATCCATGCTGTATACATTACCCACCATTACTCACATTGTAGCCCTCTCAATTATCTGTTCTATTGTCCCAGTATAATAGTGTTTGGTTCAAGTAACCCTATATCTTAGCCTAATACTACACCACAATGCTGATGTCATTCACCTCACTTCATCTCATCATGTAGGTACTGTATCATCTCCCATCTTCCCACAATAGAAGTAGAATTCCATTACCATGAGTGCCAAAATCAAAGGGATTGTGTATCTCTTCAGCAAGACAAGCTTCCCTGACTTCTCCACCAACCCCAGCATGTGCAACCTCCCATGCCCAAAGATTCAAAAGATCATCTAGTCATCTTCTTTGTGCCCTGCTTTACCCCACAGCAATAACCATTGTCACATACTTCCCACAAACATTGTCTCATTTGAGTGTCTCAACACCTGCAGATCAGCTGTGACCGGTGTCTTGGTTTCACTACTGATGGTAAAGAGGAACCCTTACTCTAGGGCAAACACCAGGTTAGTGTTATCTAGGTTTGAGCCCCAAAGTACAGAGCACAGGTGAACTTTGACTTGTGTACATGAACTGCATGCCCTCCATACTGAAACAGCTCATTCACCTGTGCCAAACTCAGGTTTTCATGTATTTTTGACCTATGAGCATTTTAATTATCACACACAGCAGCACCTGCCCTGATAGATCAGTTTTGTCTAGTCAAGTACTGAAGTATTTTCACTGAAAACACTTGAAAGTGAAAATGGAAACTGGGCTTGGTGAACCTTTATTTGCATGGTGTATTTACATGGTGACTGTGTAAAAATGCCCAACAACAACAAACACAGTCCATCTGTCTCAAAGGTTAAACCCAGGGTAGAGTTCCTTAAAGTCTTGTATGTCTGAGCTCCAGAAGAAAGGGTATGAAGGCAGAATGTAAAGGAAAGATGGCAGCCACACTTCTGTGACATATTGTTACTCTCTTTTTCTAGACTTACCATCCTTTCCCCATATATGTTTATCTTTCTGAAGCCTCAAATCTCTGGCTGGGCTCAGGTTAAACTTGGTAACGGGCACAGCCATGACCTCTGTAATGTTCAAATGACAAAGTGTAACAAACATGGAAAGGGGTTTGGGAACCCAAATCATTTTAAGCAGTTTTGTAGCATATTTTATGTGTATCTAGAAGCCATGAATAACCCATGAAAAACTAAAGATGGTGGGAGAGAGAGAGAGAGATGAGGTGGAGAAATGGGAGGTGGGGGAGAGGTTGTTTAAAGAAGCTGAATTTAGAAAGCAATCAAAAAGAACAACACTAGTTGAGCTGGATGAAATAGAAGTTCTGTGATAATCAGCTTGAGAGAAAAACACCAGAGGCAGGATAGGAGAAGCAATGGAGGAAACCTCCAGAGAGATGTGAGCTTCTAAGAAAAGATGCTTATCAAAAAGAACACAAGTAACTATTCTCAGAGTCTGGGACCTGAAGGAGGCTGCTCAGCAGAGTCCAAGGCAGAGCTCATGGATAGAATTGCACTTCTGGCTAGACAAGAGGCTAGAGGAGACAAGAGGCTAGAAAAGAAAGTGACAGTAATGGAGAGATCAACAATATGAGCAAGTAAATAAGCACTTCCTGGGTGCATGGGCAAGAAATGTCCAAACTAGGAAAAACAATAACCCCGAACCATGCTAAAGGGAGAATTAAATCAAGGAGTCAGCCAGTGACTGTCACCTCCTTGAGCTTATACCTAACAAAGATGAAGCATCCACCACTGATCTCCACTCTATGCAAATTCTGCCTACATTCCTTATGCTGTGCTACCCATGAGCAGATTTTGAGCTTATTTTATTTCATGGGAATTGGTAGATGATAGGATAAACTGTAGACAAAAAATGGGTGATGTTAGGAATTAAGGATGTTATAGGAGAAGAAAATCACCCTTTCTTATAATATAGGCAATAGAAAATGTCTCAAAGTCAAGGGGTTGAAAATCTGACTAGAAGAAAATCTTGACTTTGGGACAGCTTGGGGATGGTTCAGTCAGTCACTGGCTTGCTTGGAGGGCAATACTTGGCAAGCAGGTGAGCATCATGATAAAGGAATTTTGGAGAGCTCTGGATCTCATGAGGCTACTTGTTCTACCTATTGTGGACATAAAACCTAAAAAAATAAGTAGAAAGCAATGATCTCTGAAATGCGGCACAGCCTTGTATATTCCTTTCTTAGGAAATGACAACGCTTTCCCAATGACCATCCTTCTCTCCTTCCCTCCCTCTATGCAAGTGCTCATGCATACACACTTAGGCACACACATGCACATGCTTGATTCCGTCTTGCCCTTAGGGGCCTGGGTCTTTGGCCCACAAATGATTGGTTTGGCCCCAAAGCTGAGGCATCAAGTGTCGTTCCTCCATAGTCTTCTAGCTAACCTCAAGAATATGGCATCATCAACAGCTCAAAACCAATTCAGGTTCCTTATCAACTCTCAAATTAAATTCACAAACCTGTCCCTGGCAGAGCTCTGTTATATCTGCCTCCTCATCACCTGCTGACCTAATAAATAACATGCCTTGTCCTGGCTCCCATTCCGTGTCACTAACAGAATTTCTGTTCCTGTCAAGCAAATCAGCTCACCCTCTTTACCATGACTGGTTCTCTCTGCCTGAAAATTCTGCTTTGTGAAGTCTACCTCCTAGAAATTCTGTGTTACATCCTCCTCGACCCTACATACTACCATGCATTTAAAAAAAAAGTGAAGTGTGCCAGTCCCTTTTCTTTATCATAAAAACCCTAACTGCTAATGGCATTTTGTTTTGATTTTCTACTTAGCACGTAGGGACTTAGATTACACAAGTGTGGAACCCACTTTAACATTTGATGGAGGTTGAGAGGAAGAAAATGCAATTAGCGGGAAATTATAAATTAATGAGATTTAATAAAAGAGCTAGTATACTTTCATTCTTAGATATCTAGAAAAAATAAATTGCCCATAATGAGAACAAAGTACTCATTAAGGATTCTCCTCATCCCAAACAAGTCCCGGCATTGCCTTCAGAGGCAGGGCTTTGCAGATCCCCATGCAGCTCTTCTTATCCCTCCGTGGTACTATTTCTAAAGGAGGGAGGCATAATTAGCACCATGCAGTACACATTCTGACAGTAAAATTGCCATGGAGGAGCTATGGTTCCCAAAAGTCTGCTAAATACTATTACAGCAAGATTATGTCTGTCTGATGATAGCCTCCTAGCACATAATTGAACATTATTTAGGAAATACACTTGGAAATAAATGAAAAATTCAAGAATCTAAGGCAATAGCAAATAATTGAATATTATTTAGGAAATACAATTGGAAATAAAGGAAAAATTCAAGAATCTAAGGCAATAGCAAATAATTGAACATTATTTAGGAAATACACTTAGAAATGAGTGAAAATATCAAGAATCTAAGGCGATAGCAAATAATTGAACATTATTTAGGAAATACACTTAGAAATAAGTGAAAATATCAAGAATCTAAGGCAATAGCAAATAATTGAACACTATTTAGGAAATACATTTAGAAACAAATGAAAATTTTTAAGAATTAAGGGTAATATCTCAAGAAATGTAGGTTCCGACACTGAAAGTACAAGTGATAGGAGAAAAAAGCTGAAATTGCAACACAAATTTACAAATGTCTAAGAAACATAAAAAGCTTGCTGGTTTATACTTCCCCTGAAACATTTACCCCCTTTTCAGGCAGGGACTGAAATAAAGAACAATCAGATTAACCTACCTTCTTGCTCCATAAAGGAGATTCGCATAAAGCTTTGCCTCACCTTCCTACCTTCGTTTCACCTCCTCTACCTCTCAGGCATTCCTTATTGTACTCACATCTGGGCTTTCTTCTCTGCCTTCTTTAGAAAGGAGTAGGGATTTGAGTGACAAAGAGGAGAAGTTCAAGACGGAGGCAGGTACATACCAGGTTTAAAGATATGGGAGAATCAGTATCTTCAGGGACCCTTGGTCTCCTTATTTAGGGTTTTAAATTAGAGTTCTGGTTAGGGTCCTTCTGCAAAGGGATCTTGGAAAAGACCTCAGCAAAATCAAGACCCGATGCATCTCTGGGCACAGGTGTCCTCTGCTGCCAATGCCCCCATATATCCTATCCATGGCCCACACCATCACCCTGTTGCTCATTTAGCTGTTCTTTTATCCTCTTCCCTCTCTTGATCAGATTCCTCTGAATTCCTACTACCTGATAAATTGGCCTGGGCCATAGACTCATAATGACTACCTTGCCCCAACTTATCTTAACTTTTAGACCAAACACCCACCATTGTCATTGGGTTTCCCTTCAAATTCCTGAGAGATAAAATCTTAATTGATCCAGCTCATAGTTTTCATACCTGTCCACTGACCATCCTAAGAGTTTCACATGAAAAAGTGATTTTTTTCTTTTTTAATATCTATGTGCCTGGTTGAATATTCAATGTCCATATTTCCAGGCTGAGGGGTTCCACAATTTCAGAGTTTTGCAACCCTGGGTGCATATTACAATTACTTCTGAAATGTTTCTAAACACTTGGACAGGATGGCCAGAAATTCTGATATAATTAATTGGTCTAGGGTGAAACCCTCTAGGCAGTTATAAATGTACAGATACACCAAAAACCACCTTGTAGTGCAGTGTCAGAGGAGAGATGATTGATTTCCCTGGTCCCAGTGGTTAACAAAGTTCTAGCTTTGGCCATAAGCAGAAGCCATGCAGTCAGATGGTCTGTGACATCACACTTAGCTGAGCCTCTTATACCTTAGGCACACATTTCCAAAAACAAATTGTATCACTTAAAAGGAAGGAGTTTATTCCCTCACATGTATATTCTTCCCTCCAGAAATGTAGGCATTGCAGATTATAGACTCAGTAATGAGCAAATGGGTAAAGTGGAATGATGCAGAACTAGTTGGATTCTCACTATAACTCCTGGATTCTATTAACCTGTAATGAAACTACCTATATGTCTTGGGCAGTAATCCTGTAGCAACTGACTTCAACAGCACCCTTCTAGCCACTCATCCCATTTAGATGTCTCCCTCCTTGGTTTGAACCAGTCCCAGGTCCTAATGCAGTCAGAAGATTAGAGGTACAGGTAGTCGTCTCTTCATCTGGATCATTTGCCTGGTTAGGAAATACTAGAGGAGGGTTATGTTTCTTGACACGCCTCCTCAGAAGTTTAGAGAGGCAGCTCCTTCTGCAGTGGATTCAGGTGGCCCAGGCTACTCCAGGACAAGAAGGTTATTTTCACAAGGTTGTTTTCAATCCCAAAGATCCGTGTCTCCCAAACCATCCAAAAACAATACTGTGAGATTAGCCCAATGTCATAAGTGATTTAGTGGAAGGTTTGTTATCATGGGCCTGCAGCCAGATATTGACCCTGGGCTAAGACTTTCAGGAATATCATGTGGAAATGAGACAAAGTAGATTACCATCTGTAAGCAACTCACAGAGCGATGTGCAGAAAGACACTGACTCATATCAGAAACACCAGAACACAGACACGTTCTCAGGCACATCAGCTGCAGTCAGCAGCACCTAGCTCGCATGTGAGTTTGCATGCACATATACACACATCATCCCCTGGCCTCTTCCCCTTGGCTCACTCTCAGTACTTACACATGTTCATGTCACAGGGGGAAAAAATTTCCACTGCCCGATGCTGACTTTACCATGATGAGCAACTAAAGCTATCCATTCCTCCTTTGTTCACACCTCCTTAGATACCACCCTATAGGCAATACAGCAAGTATATGGTGTATTGCCTATACAATACAGCAGGTATATGGTGTATTGTCTTCTCTTTGCCCACAGAGAAGAAACTGCTTACTTTTGGAAATAAGTTAGCCAGCCACAGGGTTCTTCTCTCTGCCTGGTGGGAAAGGAAAAGATGAAAAGGAGGCAGGGCGCAGATGTCTTGACTATGAGAAAGTTAATTTTTTTTCAAAGTCACATTCCTGCTAGTATAGAAACATTGCTTCCCCCAGTGGACTGAGAATCCTAATTCAGTACACCTCTCCCTGTCCCTCCTTTCTCCTCATACCTTTCTACATGGCAGAGGTCATTTCATCTCAAGGGTGCACTTTTTTTTCTGTTGCGGAGCAACAACTGTTTCACATGATTGAAGCTGAAATGGCAAGCAGGTGGAGGCAGGTAGATGAAATGGACTCTGCCACAGGGCATTATTCTATCTATAAAACCAGGAAGAACAGCCTGTCCTCTATCTGGGGGCATAATCATGACATGTGCCATTGTGCAGCTACTGTTGACTTTTCCTGTAGAAGCTGAATCTGTTTAAAACATCTTGAAAGGATAAGAGGGCATATGGAGAAACCCTGCCAACTGGCCTGAAGGAACTCTTGATCTTTCACTTCCTCCAGAAGCAACACTGGGCAATGCAGGCTTATTAATCCTATTATATGTCGCTGGCTTGCCAGGTTCCATATTTGTTTTGACCCCTGTGTGTAGAGGTTCACCTGGAAGATTAAACGGGGATGAATTTCAGGCAGCATGCTATAAAGATAAGAGGATGGCATTTGTAATTAGAGATGCCTAGACATTAATTTTATCTGGTCACTTACTACCTGTATCACCTGCGGTAAATTAATTTCTCTGGTACTTAGTTCTCTCATAAGTAATTTTGGATTAATAATATGTATTTCATAGGAATTTTATAAGACATAGATATAATTATGTGAAAATATACATAGCCATATAAAATGTACATAGTGTCCATGAGGAAGGAAATTCTTTTTCCTTCCCCACATAATGCCCCCACTCTCCATTCACGTGTGTGACTGTGTGCGTGACTATGTACTGTGAAGTGGTGTGTGTGTGTGTGTGTGTGTGTGTGACTATGTGGTGTATAGCTATACAAGTGACTGTGTACATGTGACTATGTTCATGTGGTGTTGTGTGTGTGTGTGTGTGTGTGTGTGTGTGTGTGTGTGTGTGTAGCTCTTCATATGACCCTCTGGCCTAAAGTCTTACCTAAGAATAGAAACCCTCTCTTTTTTTTCCTCATCATTTGTTAATAGCTATTTTGTAAAATGGGTATTATACCTCTAATTCCAAAGTCTACCAGGTCCTACTTCTCTGTCTTCCATACAGAAACTCCCATGCTCAAAATAACATTTGTGATTTCCATCCTAAAAAGGAGGTTGGAGCATGTTTCTTTCCAATTTCAGGGAAACATGAAGATACCTCTATCTCTGAGATAGCCTGCTCCAAAAGTTTTCTCTGAGGGGTTTGGATAACTGAATCAGAAAAAAAAATAGTTCTCTTCCCCCAGTCCCAGATATTCAGGTCTATTGATGAAAATGAGCCAAAGTGTCTCCTTCCTACAACCCTCCCAGCTCTCACTATTTTCCCTTTGTTACAGACATAATCAACTCATCAGGAACACAAAGGCCCTGGAGCAAGACCTTCATAGGAGAAGGAAAACACATTTCTGGAACACATAAAGGTTTAAAGAAATCCTTTAAAAATGGAAGCTCACAGTATAAATCTATAAAAGGGAAGGATTCTCAGGCCTCCCCCAAAATGGGCACCTATAACTAAAGAACCTTATTTCTCCATCTGGTCCTCTGGTCTCTTTGTTGCTGGGCAAGGGGGTAATGGATGAGAGATGTGATACAGTATAACATGCTTCACTGGTTTTTAGAAAGTGAAAACTTTGTTCCAAGGGTTCTGATCTAAGGCACCTAGAAAAATGTAGCTACTTGAATGGAATTCTGGGGTAGAAGGGTGGGAATGAAGTCAACAAGGCACTGGTGGAGAGCCATTCTCTTCAACAAGATTAATGGAAGGCTCCATTTTCCTGGGCTGGGCTGGCTGAGAAGGTAGGGAACAAGGTTCTCCTGGTTCTTCTGTGTTTGCGTTTGACAAATTTTTTAGGCCTCCATTTCTTCTCACTGCTCTATTTTGGTGGAAACAAATTTAGGGGGCTATTGCTTATTGGGAGTCTGTAGCTCTCTTGTAAGTTTCCGGTCCCCAAATGTCAAACAATGCTCCATCATCTGAAATGCTCTGTCCCTCCACATCCTATTACACATTCTCTCCCCACCTTTAAAGCTCCCTCAGTAAAGTCACAGGATACAAAACCAACACACAAAAATGTAGTGTTCTATGCACCAATAATTAGCTTGCTGTAAAACAAATCAAGAGAGTAATTCCATTCACAATAGCTACAAAATCAAATAAAATATTTAGGAATTAATTTAAGAAAGGAAGTAAAAGATATCTGCAATGAAAATTATAAAACATTGATGAAAGATTATAGAGAACATAAAAATGGAAATATATCCCATGTTCATGGACTAGAAGAATTAATATTGTTAAAATGTCCATGCTACTCAAAGTGACATGTAGATTCAATGCAATACCCATCAAAATACCAATGGCATTCTTCTCAGAATTAGAAAAAACAATCCTAAAACTCATATGGGGCCACAAAAGACCCACAATATCTAAAGCAGTACTGAGTGGAAGGAAAAAGCTGGAGATATCACAATAACTGGCCTCAAAACAACTTCAAAACACACAACAAAGCTATAGTAACAAAAAGAACATGGCGCTGGCATAAATACCAATTCATGGACCAATGAAACAGAACAGAGAACCCAGAAATTAATCCACATACTTACAACCGGCTAATTTTTGACAAGGGCACCAAGAAGATACATTGGAGAAAGGACAGTTTCTTTGATAAATGGTGCTGGTAAAACTGGGTCAACATGTACAGAAAATAAAACTTGGCTACTACCTCTCACCACACACAAAATCAACTCAAAATGGTTCAAAGACCTAAATGTAAGACCAGAAACTATGAAATTGATACGAGAAAACATAGGGGAAACACTTAAAGGCATTCGTATAAGCAAAGATTTTTGGATAGGATCCAAAAAGAATGAATAACAAAGGTAAAAATAGACAAATGAGATTATATAAAGCTAAGAAGCTTCTGCACAACAATGAAATGATCAACAGAGTTAGAGACAACCTATAGAATGGGAGAAAATATTTTCAAAGTATTCATCCAGTAAAGGATTAATACCAGAATATATAAGGAACTCGAAAACTTAACACCAAAAATTCAAACTATCCAATTAAAAAGTAGGCTAAATATCTGAATAGACATTTCTCAAAAGAAGACATACAAATGGCCAAAAACTATTTATTTTTTTTTATATTTTTCTCAATTTCATTTTTTTTGTTTTTTTAACGTGCTTTTATTGGTGCATTGGAGTCTTACATTGCAATGAATATCTATTTGATGTTAACATATATGCACACAGCTCTTGGTGCCCCCCCGCGTCCTCCCACCCGTATGAAGTACCAAGAATGATGTTGGTATATTTTCACATGTACATGTTATTTATGATAGTAATTCCATTGATTCCCTTCTTTCTTGCCCTCCCTCTTCCCTTGTACCACTTCCCTTGTTCTGTTGAGGGTTCTCCATTATCAACCAGAGTCCCTTGTGTGACCCTACTACTCCTTAGGTTGCGCATATTAAT